>JAAGNO010008506.1:0-45421 GCA_033439905.1 Ceryle rudis | reverse complement strand
TTTCTTTTCTTTTCTTTTCTTTTCTTTTCTTTTCTTTTCTTTTCTTTTCTTTTCTTTTCTTTTCTTTTCTTTATTTTATTTTTTATTTTCTTTTTTCTTTTCTTTTAAAAGAAGGAAGATGTTTTTGTTTTAGTTTTTTTGTTTGTTTTGGTTTTTTGTTTGTTTGTTTGTTTGTTTGTTTGGGGTTTGGTGGGTTTTTTTAGGTTTAGAAAAGTAAACTCCTAGAAATAGAGGTAGGAATTTCACAGGGAGGTCAATCTAGGTTGTGTTCTGTGGCCCTGAAACCTGCAGGCCTGATAAACAGTGGATGACTACGTAGCTATCTCTGCAAATGTACAACAACAAGTTAAGTATTATATGATATTTAAATTAGAACATAAATATAGCTATGCATAATTCAACAAGAGGGTGTCTTTGCAGTCAGAGCAGACAGGAGGTCAATAACCCTTGATGATGCTTCTTTCAAATATTAATATTAAGTCTATATAATGAAGTCAGTCCTTGCCTAAGGTTTATTCTCACTCTGGATGGGGAAATAGGAGCATCATCCATTTTGAACACATGTGCAGAGCATGTGGTTTGAATCTCCCCTATGCATAATTTGATGATTAACCTTCTCAGCTTTCCACATTCATATTCAGTTTGTTAATATGCCTTTCATTAGAAAGACTATGATGAAAGTATTTCATGTCTTGCTCCAGCAATGCCGACTAATTGTAACCCAGGTAAAACTATCTTTTAAGTATTTCTAACACACTTTTGTTATAATAGTATAGACAAGCTTCAGCAGTTTTTCAGTTTGCTTATCCAGCCCATAACCATATATTTCAGTGCTGCTTTTGCTCTGTTATAAGTAATCTGCCCTGAAGTTAGACATATTGACACTATCTGGTCTGCAGCACACAGAAAAGGTCTGTATTTTTATGACTGAGCAGTCAAACAGCTGAGAAGTGGTTAAAACATATTCTGTTTTACAGTAATTCATTTCAGCCCTTGACAGATTGATTTCCATGGGGTTATTTGCTTCTTTCTGCACCCTACTTCATAACAATGCTTACTAGAGTGATTTATTAACTCACTACCAAATTCTTTGATACCTTAATAGTTAGATTAACTTCAGGACATGAGGCTAAGTTATTTTTTTCCCAGGTGCTTGGTGTGATGCTTTTCAGTAATGAATGAACAGGGTCATGAACTAGTAGCACTTTGGTGGTTATGTGTGCCAAAAATGTGTTTTCTCTCAGAACATTCAAAGCAGACATAAACAAGCTGGATAATAGCTCCTATTCAAAATAATCTCATTTTTCTATGTGTACCAATGAACACTCACATAAGGCATCTAGTTTGCATATCTCCCCCATAGCACTGTTTTTTGGCTTCTTCACTTATCAGAACAATATGAAGTCACCACAGAGCCAAAGTGTCCATGAAATAAGAAAAGGTTAAACAGAGCAGTGTGAATAATCACTTTTTCAGTTCACTGTTGAACTAGAAAAATAAAAGGTTGTCTTACATAGACCTGAAATAAATTTCTTTTATTCTTTTACTGAAATGAAATATAATTTGTTTTGGTTCAAGCAAAAACTTGTCATTTTTGACCACTCCTTTTATTCTCCTTAGTTAAACAAGTATAGATTAACTTCATAATGAAATGTCAAAAATGAGAAATAAAAGGGTTGATTTTGTACATAGAAACCCAAAACATTTAGATTTTTGAAAAACAGGGAGTTTTTTGAAATAAAAAATTGTGGCAAATTTAGGACACAAAATTGTTGAAGTTAACTTGAATGAGTTTCTGGCAAGTGACATATGCAATCAGGAAAAAAAAAAAGATTAAATGATCAGACTAGATGTTTATACTCTACAAATGGAGAAGAAAATAGTTATGTTGTCTGAGAATAAAATTTTTACTCCTATCTCAGGCTAACAAGTTTTCTTTCACAATCTCCCCAAAGTGCCCATTTAGTGATGCTGACATATCACTTAAATTTCAAGATTACTGAGTGCAAACACAAGTAGCATACCATTACCTAACCCATGGTTTTAACATATGTATGCTGCGCACTTACTAAGAAACTGTTTAGAGGCTGCTGCTACGTTATGATTTAGAACCACCCACATGACCTCGGTGCCTTTCCTATATGCTCTGAGTGACATTTTGTGCCATCAGCAATGCAGAGTTTAATAAGATGAACAGAAGAGTATTGATGAATAAAAACCTCAGCCAAGACCATCAGGTTTATTGAGTCAAAAAAAATTTAGCATAGTGGTGTATATATTGATACTGGGCCACACTCAAGCTAACAGTGTTATTGAGAAAACAAGAGTTAGAAAGTGAGTGAGGTGACCACAAAGTGTATGAAGATAAGCAAAAATCTCTTGCAGTAGAGTGGAAGCACTCAAGTTAAAACCATGGGACAATGGAGAATGGAAGGGAAGGGACTGTCTAGTTCTACCTTGTGATTAAATCAGGTCCAGCAATAGGTCTTCAGGAAATTGTCCACACACTTTATGAACGTCTCCAGGGATAGAATACAGTGAAAGGGGCAAAGAAGGAGGAAAAGTGGTATAATCTCTTTGATAACTTTCAGAACTCTATGTATTTTGTTCACATCAGCTACCCTCTGCCACTGATATCTTTCCCTTTGAATTTGCAAATGTTTATGTTTACCAAACTATTGTAATTTTTTACATGTTAATCAGACACTTATCTTCTTCTTCTTTAATTATGAAATCTGGTCCCTTAAAGGTGCCAATTCTAAATAGCATCTCAGACTAGTATTGGTGTTTGTGTACAAACCCAGAGCTTTATCATTAAAAGATCTCAGTTCTCAGTTTTCATTTTTTCCCCCTAATTTTTTATGCTGCAGAAGGCTGATGTTTCTTTCAGCCCTGAAGTGTCTTAAGATCAAAACCCCTACACTTAAAAAGATGTAAACAAAGGAAGGTTAACCTGCAAATGGGCTAAGGGACCCTACATCAGCCTTCAGAGGTTCAATCACAATTGTGGCCATTTACCATTTGGAAAAATAAAGTATAAGGAAATCAAAGCATATGGGTTTCCAGTGCAGAGATATTCTACAAATATACATTTTCAGGAAGGAAAACAATGCCCCCCAAAAGACCACCTTAGTTCCAGAGCACATTTCTTTCCCCTGTAAATAGTTGGTTGCTATACACTAATTCCAAATGACAACAGATACTCTAAAAGGTTTATACTGGTTAACTGTAGTCTCCTTTTCCTGAGTTAAATCACACTCTTATTCAAGATAAACTAAAAGCCAAATCTTGGTTTTATTAGGGATAAGATGAGTGTTGCCAATGTATTCTTTTTTCAGATGACCTGATTATTTTCTTTTCAAGCATCACACTGAAGATCAATCGCTGCCCTTGTACTACAAACATATAGGTATATCCAATAGACTAACACACAATTAAAAGACTTCACAGTAGGCATACTGCATGGTCAGTATATTGATATTATAATTCTCAGATTTCTTTTCAGTGGGGAGGCAATCATATTGACTAGATGAATAAATAATCTCCTAAACATTTCTTTTTCCTCAGACATTTGACTGATTTCATACTGTCTACTGTTCTGATCACATTTGCACTCAGCACATACATTCCAGTTTCTTAAAAATTCATAACAATTAGGAAGAAACATGATGTAGTGTAAAGATAGATATTTCAGAAGTAGGTTTTCCATTTTGTTTGGTCTGGTATTTAGAGCCAGAGACACCCATAACTGGCAGCCACTTCTGAAAAAAAATGGAGTAGCTGTCACTGGAGAGCATAGATACTCACCCAGGAGTAAACATACATTGAAGCAAACCAACTGCCCTTGTTTTGTAGATTGGAGGCAAATGCACTAATTGTCTCTATTGTGTTGCATCTTATTAAACCCAGTTGACTTCAATGCACAGAACAGCTACAGAATCAGATGTTGTGTGCATTTAACTAATTAAATGTGATTATTTTGATTCATAGAAAAAAAATAACCATCCATTGTTCTGGGTGCTTTCACGTTAAACGATTAAACATTCTAGGGCTTTTTTGCTCACCCCTTATTAACGGAGCTGTTAGCCATTAATGGGCATCGCAAACTGACTCACTCATGAGGGAGCATTTTGTTAATGTAAAGTACAATACTGTTTGAAAGTTCTGGTTTGTGGTTTTTATTTAATTGTAAAAAATATATTATAGTTCCAGGAGGAACTAAAGAAGTAAAAAAAGGGTGTGGATATGAGTCTTGGTATGCTTTTAAAGCACGTTCAAGCAGCCTGGGTAACTTTGATTTTTCCTTTCAGCATTTTAATTTACATTAGTTGCTTATAGAAGCACTTGATTAAGTGAACCACTACTCTGTTATTATGATCATCAGTCAAGTTTGTCTTGTTGTTCTACATTTATGCTGTGAGTCAGGCCAAACTGTCCTTTTCAATGTAGAGAGAAAGAAAAGAAATATCACACTTCCATAAAAGGCCAAGCTCGCTTGTGCTTCTTTGGTATTTTGTTTTCTGCGATGGGTTTACCATGGACTGAGATAGTTTGTATATGATCTTGCTCTGCCTGCTCACCTAGCTGAGGCATTCCACCTCAGCTGGTGGTCTTAAATCAAACAAAGACCTTTTCAAAAGTTTCTGCCTACTGGGCTCCTCTTATGGCCTCACTGAGCAGCTACAGGAGGCAATTCCAGGGCACCTGAAGAGGGGCAAGATAGCCCCATCCCCACAAGCACAGTCCTCAGTAGGCAGAAACTAGGTTGTGGTGACAAAAATCCATTCAGAACTTTACATCATAGCCCTGACATAATTCAAATAGCATAAAAGTAATGTTTGGTTTCATATTGGTGGCCTGGAAGTGAGGAAGAGAATTGAAGAAAACTATACAGTCATTAGGCAGATAGATACCATTCTACTAATCCCAATATCTAGCAAGAGTTTATAAATACTATTTTATGTCCTGGGAATGTAATAGTTTATGTATTAAGGATAAAAAAGACCTCTTTTCTGTTTATCTCTAAGCTGTTCTGAATGTCATAGGGAAAAAAGGGATACCAACACAATCAGATTTGTATGAAATTGGTAGTATAGCTCAAGATTGTGTGTGTTGCAGCATTTCGCCTCAGAGTCATTAAATGGACATTTTATAAAAAAAATGTCTTATGTGTCTTATCATGAGATTTGTAAATATTACATTGAATAGTGAGAAAGGACTTGGATTAGTCAAGTTTTTCAAACTAGGAATGTCCATTTCTCTTAAAAGGGCATAATTGCTAAACCACTATCTATTTGCTAAACCACTATCTATTATATTCCAAAAGTCATGACAGTCCAGTGAAGTCCCCACTGACTGAAAAAGGGGAAATATAACCCCCATAATCAAAAAGGGAAGGGCAGATGAACCTGGAAACTGCAGGCCAGTCAGTCTCACTTCTGTGACTGGTAAGATCATGGAGTGGATCCTCCTGGAGGCACTACTGAGGCAGATGAATAACAATGAAGTGATTGGCTACAACCAACATGGCTTCACCAAGGGCAAATCATGCCTGGCTAACCTGGTGGCATTCTATGAGAAGGTCACAACATCAATAGATGGAGGAAGAGCAACCGATATCATTTACCTGGACCTGCGCAAAGCCTTTGACACTGTCCTGCATGACATTCTGGTCTCCAAGCTGGTGAAAAATGGGTTTGATGGATGGACAATTCAGTGCATAAAGAACTGGCTTGATGGCAACTCCCAAAGAGTAGTTGTCAATGGGTCCATATACAAGTGGAGACCAAGGACAAGTGGAGTCCCTCAAGGATCAGTACTGGAACCAGTCTTGTTTAGCATCTTCATCAGAAACATGGACAGTGGCATTGAGCATACCGTCAGCAAGTTTGCTGACAACACCGAGCTGTGTGGGGTGGCTGACACGCTGGAGGGAAGGGATGCCATCCAGAGGGACCACGACAGGCTGGAGAGGTGGGCCCATGCCAACCTCATGAAGTTCAACAAGGCCAAATGCAAGGACCTCCACCTGGGTCGGAGCAATCCCAAGCACCAATATAGGCCGGGCAGTGACTGGCTCGAGAGCAGCCCTGAAGAAAAGGACTTGGGGGTACTGGTGGATGAGAAACTCAGCATGAGCCATCAGTGTGTTCTTGCAGCTCAGAAAGCCAATCGTATCCTGGGCTGCATCAAAAGAAGTGTGGCCAGCAGGTCAAGGGAAGTGATTCTGCCCCTCTACTCCACTCTTGTGAGACCTCACCTGGAATACTGCATCCAGTTCTGGAGTCCCTATTACAAGAAGGACATGGATGTGCTGGAATGTGTCCAGAGGAGGGCCACAGGATGATCAGGGAGCTGGAGCACTTCTCCTATGAGGACAGACTGAGAGAGCTGGGGTTGTTCAGTCTGGAAAAGAGAAGGCTCCGGGGAGACCTTGTTGTGGCCTTCCAGGATCTTAAGGGGGCCTACAAGAAAGCTGGGGAGGGACTTTTCAGGCTGTTGGACAGTGATAGGATTAGAGGGAATGGATTAAAACTGGAGATGGGTCGATCCAGGTTAGACATTAGGAAGAATTTCTTCACCATGAGGGTGGTGAGACACTGGAAAAGGTTGCCCAGAGAGGTGGCGGGAGCCCCATCCTTGGAGATTTTTAAGACCAGGCTGGATGAGGCTCTGAGCAACCTGATCTAATGGGAGGTGTCCCTGCCGCTGGCAGCGGGGTTGGAACTAGATGATCTTTAACGTCCCTTCCAACCCTGACAATTCTATGATTCTATAATTGTTTTATTTTAAATGATCCTTTTAAAAGTTTCTAAGGGATTTCTTTGACATGACAGTATAGTATCTCAGATTTTATTTCAGGAAAATGTTGGCACCACTTCAGCTACCTCCTGTTAAAAACAGTTGTTATTTATTGCCTTCATTGTCCAGAGATTCTGCCTGGGTTAGGGACATCATCCTCCTGAGTGCTGCTGCAGTCCCACCTGAAACAGACTGAGATTTCATTTCATGATACAGCAGTGAAAGGAATATGAAGAATAAGATAAGCATTGTTCAGTCTTAAAAAACAGGATTACTATGGCTGTTCACTAACATCTCACAGGCTGTGAGATGAGGGTGGGCTCTGAGGAAGATTTTGAGGTTAAAACAGTTACCTGGTGCATGTCATTTGTGAAAAAGTTCAGTGAAAAATCACTTACACCTGAAGAACATCTTGAATCATGCTCACTAGTAGACCTTTACTGCATTCCATAGAGAAACAGAACTATCGACTGGTGACTTTGTAACAACCTGTACTTCAGACTCAAAATGCATATTACTGCTTCTCTAGAAAAAAAAAACCCTGGAACTTTCACAGAAACTTTCCTCTTCAGCAGTTTAGTAGGTTGCTGTATCAATCTGCAGGAGAAAGAAGGACTCAGAAACCATTGAACAATAAATGGAGTTCCAGAAATTCCTGCTTAAGATCATGCAAGGCAAAATGACTTTGCAAAGCACAGTCAAAAGATGGTTAACCATATTTTCCTCCAAAAGAAAAGCTGTTTCAAAAAGTGTCTTTGCAGAATTGTATTGTTGGTCATTTCATGTTTATCTGATTTGGGAAAAACTTTCTTCTGGCAGAGGACATTTTAAATACTCAGAGCCATGAAGCTTCTCCATGAGGAGCTACATAGATGTACTTTCACCCATAAAAAGGCATCAAATGAGAAAGACATCAAGTTCAAGCAAACTCTGCCTAGCACTGACAACAAAATTATACATCCTTTGCTAGGCTGTTTGCAGCTAGTAAATGAATTTTAGGAATTAAAAGTAAAATATGTCAGTTCTGCCGCAATCCATTGAGTGCTTGGCAAATGAGTTTTCACTGCAGTCCAGGAGCTACCTCATCTTAAAGTTAGCTGGGCACTTGTCCGAGTTACTAATGTTTCTAGATAGAGAAACAGGACACAGAGTTATTTTGTTTGTGCAGAACAGACTTTAATGCTTTCCTTTATTTTTTTTGCCTAGTACAAAGTTCCTTTAGTGGGAAGCTTCCAATACTTTTTTTGATTCTGACTGGGTTGTAAGTACCAAAAAAACAGTCTCTACTGTGGTATCCCATATTTACAGGGAGGCTAGGAATTAAACAGTTACTGAAAGATACCTCCTTGGAGAAATTAACTAAGCTTTTGCAAACATGTTTCCTCCACAATTAGTCCTGGCTTTTTGTTGAGGGTTTTGTAGGTCTCAGAAAACTCACCTATATGTGAGCTGGTTTTATAACAAAATAAAAAGGTCACCTTACTTTACCTTTTCAGTACAATTGTATAAAAATTTTTCTTTTTTTTCTGCTGTCCCAGATGCTGTCTTTAAGTGAATAAAGATTCTTTAATGGTCACAAAGCAATTGTAAATGATGGTGTAAATTGTCTGGTTCAAAAAATATCTTTGTCCAAAAGCCTATTAATTTTTCCCCAGTTAAGTCAATTGGTCTTACTACTTACTTTTCTAAGTAAGTAGTCTTCTTGAGAAGATATTTGTAATAATTTGCAGTTCTGCACCTGAGATCTGGTTAGACACTTTTAAAGACTGTCAGCTTCATATATTTTTTTTGACATGGAAAACTTAAAGAAAATATTTATTCTAGTCAAAATCAGCTGGTATTGTAATATTTTTAATTGCATGATAGATCCTCAATATAGCAATGTGTTCTGAGTTCTTTTCTCTTTTCCTTCTGAATTCTAAGATAGTAGTTTTTAACAAATTAGAAAATGCTTCAAGAGTTGATCTCAGCAGGGTTACCAAGGGAAAACCGAGTGTGAGAGTAGGTGTTTCTAAACTGGAGCCTTAGCTTTTACTTATAACTGTAATTCATTCAAAATATTTACACAGAAATGGCACATTTATAAAGTACACTAACTTTTGCTTTGCTTTTAGGGAGGTGTATTCCTTCTTACTCTAAGAGGTACAAACTCACAAATAACAATGCACTAGCATGAATCTTCATGTCATATAAGGAAATATTCCTGTTCCTCTTAATAGTGTCCAAAATTATTTTGCATCTCACTTCCACAATGTAGCAGGAAAACAGAATGGGGACCTTTCCAGAATAAGTGGTCATTAACCTTCCTAGACTATTACAGCCAGTGTAGGAGTTAGTGACATTTATAGGTTGAATTTTTGTTAGGATGTACTTCTTTAAGTCACTAGGAAGTGTTAGGAAGGATCATAGTCAGAGTGCTGTAGTAAAGTAGGCACAGAAGCTTTGGGATGAAAATGGCATTGGTTTTATTTTATAATAAAACTGTTGTTTCTATGTTAGAAGAAACATACTCTCACAGGGATTTTTTTCTTGTTTTGCTTTGACCATCTTGATTTACACTGTCTTGGTTATAGAAAATACTTGGGTTTATTTAAAAAAAAAAAAAAAAAAAAAAGGAAAAAAAAGACATTAAGCAGCAGTCTTGATATTCTTGGACATTCCTACCCATGTGTGGATAAAGAATGGAAGTCAAGTGAAAATAGTGGTGTCTCGTAGATAGTTACTCTCATCCAGATAATCAACCCATGGATCAGATTTGACAGACAAAATTTAAATATCTTGTTCTGAAGCCACATTTTCACTCCAAGGCTTTGTTGTCACTGGCCAAGCAGAGTAATTTTATTCAGCATCCAGCTTTAAATTTTAGGTTTACAACCCTGTTGTTTAATGATATCACAGGACAGAATCATAACCTCTCTAGGAGATCTTTTCTTTGCAGATTGGAAACATCATTTCAGAGATACAGTGTTTACAAAAGGGGTTCAAGGCCAAAAAATCATAGTGAGATAGGGTCAGTCATCTTATATCATAAATTCCAGCAAATGGATAGGAGGTCTAAAGGTATGATTGCAATGTACACTAGCAATTACAGGAGTCTATCAGTGCTGAATTTACCACTGATTCTGCTTACTTTGAAGGAGACAACAGAGTGGGTACCATGGGAGAAAAGGTGTCCCCACTCTCCTTATTCAAGCCCAGTACCTGCATGAAAGAAACTGTGTATCAAGGGATGTACGTTTGTTGGATAAAGTGAAACCTTTATGGTTTTTCATGGAATGGTCACTGATTCTTTAATGGTTTTTAATAGCAGTTCCTGAATTTTCATCAGTGAATATCTTATACCCAAAATCTTAAAAACTCATAAATATTTCAGATGAATAGTCAGAGAAATATTTAGCTGCTGATGCTGAGGGAACTTAGTTCATGACAGTTGGGAGATAATGGAAGTAAAGAAAGGTATCCTATGGCTGTTTTATTGCAGCCTGTAATCAGTCTGAATTTTGCTCAGGATGATAAAATATCCTGCAGTTAAAATATATGGATATATTTTAACAGAAACATATTTATAGATCACTTGGTCTACCAGTGCTATTGTCTACTGGACATTTTTCATTGCTCCTTAGTGAAGAAATATTTAATATTTTTCGCAGTATATTTGTTACCCTCCTTCAGTTCAATCTCAGCCCAACCAATGTCTGGAACCAGACTTTAGGCAAAGCTGTCTCACAGCCCTGAGATGGCAGCTGGGCTGGCTGTTGACATAGGTACAATAGGTTAACAGTGATGAGACAGCCCTTCATCCCTCCCTCCATGTGGCTTTCCCTCCATGAGTGCATTTGTCTCTGTATATATTGGCAAACTCCTGGAATAGTGACTCTCCTGACTGGTATGTAAAACCTTAAAGAAAGACATTGTTTTTACTGTAGTTCTGAATCCCAGCCGGAGGTGCTGGAAATTAAAGCTGCAGTTTCTGAAATTGTAGCAAAATCTAGGAGACTAGCAATTGGCTTTTCAAATAGGTTTACCAGATTTGTAAGGTATTTAATAGTTTGTGTCTTGAAAGTCATTAAATATACATTATACTTTTTCACATTACAAACAGTCATGGTTCAAAGTCACCGTTTTGCAAGAAGTCACAAACTTAGATTTGGATATCATTTGTCTTTTTCTTCTTGTACTTTTCATTAAAAAAATATTTTTGGTATACTGTTGCTGTGATATAAATGTAACTCAAACCTGTCTTCTTCCAAAAGAGTTATCTCAACAGCTGAGCAATGCTTTATTTGTAATAAGGCAGGGTTTTTTTGCGTTATTTTGTTCAGCATACCCCATAAAATTTTCTGCAGCCCTTGGAAACTTACTGAAGCAGCAATATAAGATTAGACCCTTAAACAATGTCACCAAGAACATTGTATTTCTAGTGGTGCAGTCCAATGTACTAAAGCATGGGAATGAAAATGATCCATGCCATCTATTAAAGGCTAATTTAAATACCGGAATACTGTTTTACCATTCAGATGCTATAAATTATTGCATCTACTGTAGTTTAAGACAAAGTTGAGCCAGCTTTTCCAACATGCCAACAAATTCCAAACCCGAAGGATTTTTAAAAAATTGTAATTGTCACAATAGACAGATCTTTTTTCATTTTACCTATATGGATAATAATCTTTCATACATTTTAATACAATCCTAATGAAATATAAAAAATAAATTTCATAGTTCATCTGCTGGTTTACTGCAGAGACTGCAGAGCAGTATATTAAAAATGTATTTCTCTTTCATTGTTACTCTTTTTATATTATCAATCAAGTAAATCAAACTTGGAATTCTAACTTGTTAGCATAAAATCTCTCCCAGACACAATCTGTTTGATGAACAGGCTTCTAACTTTTTTGTTATGGAGACATAAATTATACTGATATTACCAGGGGGAAAAAAAAAAATCTAGTATTTTACTCAGTGTTTCTGATGAAATGCTATATCAGGTTATGGGCTGTTCAAGAAATATTCTGTTTTGTTTGAAAAGCACAGATCTAAACTGATTAGTCTATTAGCTGTAATACTTGTTACTCATGTTTCCTGCATAAATATTCACAGATAGAAAATAATTTAACATTCCCCTGTGAATGTGAGCACACACACACACATACGCACACATAGGCACGTATATCTTCCATGCTGCAGAAGTCTGCAGAAGTATTTTCATATGAAAGTGTCTGAACTGTTTAGTTCAGCTGCACAGAATAGTCCACTTGATATAATATAGAAAATAATTCTTTGGGCCCAGTTCTGCATTTCTTGAATATTCAGGAATTTGTGCAAATAATGGGAATTAAAAGAGGGTTACCTTCTTGACCACTTGTACTCTGGTATCTTTACATCTCTTCTGTATGCAGGGATCCTGTTGGATACTGAAAACATGCAGCAAGGTGTGGAAGTGAGATTCATTTGAGCTGTGATTACAGAGGCATTAGGTACCTGCTGAGAGTGGGCCTTAGCAAATCTCCATTGATTACCTGCCAGGCATGTCACTGTGTGCCTTTACACACTGAGGTCATTCGTTTGGACTTTCTGAAGACTTTTTAACATCTCATTGTATATATCTAATCTACCTGTATAATAAGTAGATATTTCTGCTTGACTGTCATACAGAAAGTGCTCTACTCACTGAGAATCTTCTTCTCTCCTTGTCTGCCTTTTATTTTTTTTTCTCCTGCATATTTTTCTTCAAAATAATATATAAATAATTATCAAAAGATGAATTGCACTTGTACCGTTATCTTTCTTTTCTCCACAGTAAGCCATCCCTCTATCTACACCTGGAATTATTTAGTCTGCCAGAAAAGTGTTTTTTAAACTATTCTTGCACATTGTAGACATTTTATTTTTGGAAGAATTCAGCACCCGGAATGCAAGTGGTGGCACTGAGCCTGCTTGCCTGTACCATGGTGTCTCACTCTGAGCTGACTGAGTTCACAAATCTGGCCTCAGGAGAAAGTGTTGAGCACATGCCCATCAGAAACTTTAGTTTGCTCAAACCCATGACCATCTTCCTCCATATTCATGGCATTACTTGTGACGTGACATATGGGAATGACACCACCAACCTTCACAAAGACAGTGTGAGTCTCAGAATATTTGTTTCCTTATCTTTTAGGAGGATCCCTTCACTTTTCTTGTGAAAAGCTGCTGCACCCTGAGAAGAATCACAGGCTCAGATATTACATGTCAACCTTTATTTGAACCACATGAGAGGTACCAGCATAATATTCCCTTTTTCTCTGCACCTGGGTGCTATTCTCTCCATGATTAGGCTCAGCACATGGTAATGGGAAATTATTGCTGCCTGCTGCCAATAGCTATGGAGGAAGTTTCCATTCTTCCCTGCCTTATGGAGGGCTGACTTGCAAGCCTATCTCAGATGGTTGTCAGATTGTCAGTGACTATGATAAGGCTTTCACTTATCCCAGCTGGGGAGGCTTAGAAGCAAATAGGAATTGCAGTGGGAACCAGCTGCTCATGTGTCTGTGATGAGAAGGCTCACGGAAAGATTTTTACTCAATTTCTGTGCCTTGCATTATTTAACTTACCACCTGATGTTCCTGTCATTCAGTAAATCCAGAAAATTACTATTTGCTGTGATTTTCACTGTGTCAGTTAGTGCAGATACCTAAGATAGTCTCCCAAGTCTCTTGAGCATTTAAGATTACATGAAGGAATCTTAGTGTGACATTTTAGCTGGTTTCTATTCTGTAGCATGGTGCTCCAGCAGGCCTAGAGCTTTCAATTCAGTTTTTGTTTCTGCAGTCTGTAAGGATCTACTGTATATTATCCGGTCTCTGCTCAGACATGTCCTGCATGTTGATAATAATCAGGTACACATACAGAACAATGATTATGATAAAAATCAGTGTAACAAACCCAATTTTCCTGAAGATCCCAAATGGTATTAATTGATTAGCATGGCAGCTTTACATTGTCATTTAAGACAAACACGGGTTTGTTTGTTTGTTTGTTTGTTTGTTTGTTGATTACATTCTCATCCTCCAGGGAATCTCTAATGTCTTGGAGTCAAGCTGAATGATCAGGTTCTGGGAGGATTCGATCATTGGAAGCAGAGAAAGAGTTGTCTATCCTCTTGCAGGGAAGGGCTGATAATTCAACCTTTCACCCTCCTGTGAGTCATTAAGCAAATAGTCCAGCAGATGGATCTGAGGTTCCTTCAGAGTTGTGAGTTCCTGATGATTCTCAATATGCTCATTAACCTTGTGCTTTTGAAGAGAAACCCAGCCTCATGCCTGAAGGCTTTCTATATTGACATTTCTGTTGCCAGTAAAGTTGAAGGAAAATACCATTTGTTTTTCATGGGAAAGTTGGGAAAGGAGAAAAAAAAAGGGGTTGTTTTTAATTTATTATTTATGCTGACATTTCCCATAAATGAAAACAGGAAAATAGTCCATTTTCAAATATTAATTATATTTTTCAAAACTGGGTTTTCAATATTAAAAGCAAATATTTTCCAGTATTCAATTTTCAACAAAGAGAATCCAGTTTCTTTGAAAAATCCTTGGGAGGGAGGAACGGTAAGTATTTTCATTTACAGTGAAAGAGCATTCTGTGTGTGAATATGAGTTCAAACAACTATCAGTATTTTAACAAATGCTTGAGCTTTGGTGATTTTTGAAGTTTCAAGAGAGTACCTGTGGGCAATACATAGTTGATGCTGTATTTTCCCCTTCTCTGCACACAACTGCCACAACTTACAGAAGCTGAATGCTATGCGGAAGTCATGGTCCAAGTTTCTTTCCCTACTTAATGAGGGGATCTTAAGACAAAGTCCTTTTTCCTGGATCAGGTATTTGGCATCCCAATGCTTATTGCAAATAGATGTAATACTGAATCTAATGTTAACTAGTTGTTAACTTCAGGATATGAAACATCTTTGATCAGTTGTGTTAAGAACACACGTTGTCCCTCAAAACTGTGCAACCAGAAAAGCTATCAAACTCTGTATACAGACCTATATGTTATTTAGATATAAATGAAGGTATCATAAGAGAAAAACAGGAAAAAAGGAGAAAAACAACTGGGATGAACAATGGTGTGGAAGTGCCATCTTAATACACGGGTCATCAAAAGCAGCGAATTGCATCCTGCAAGAGCCCACTCTCCTTCACAAACTATAGCTGAAAACATGGATGCCAAATGCAGAAACTTTAAATGGCTAGCATTAGACCATATGAGGTCTGCACAGAGAAGATGCTGTATCTCTGAGTCCCTGCCCAGGCTTGCTGAATTGGTGCTGACAGGGGCTGAGGGCTTGCCTAGGCTTGTTATGTCCCCTCATCCTTTTTGTCTGGGCTTGTAACTGCAGCTTTCTATCTGGCTTAGTGTCTTTAATCTCTTCCGTAAAAAGTGAAGAAACTATGACAAGCATCTATGGCCCCAGGAGGAGTTGTAGCCATGAACTAGGCCAATTTTTAATTCTGCTTTTCAAGACTATAGCTGTTTACAGTGTCTGGCTATGCTAACTTCTAAAATGCATTGGTTAGTGATGATCATGACTAGTATTGCTTTAAGTGACAAAGTCTCCAAGTGATGTAGAGTAGCACTAGGTCAAAGAGCACCCAGTAAGTGTAGCTGTATTTATTCTTTCCAAGGGAAAAAAAATAGAAATTGTGAAACATCTTGTATAGCCTATGAGAACATTGATTTGTATAGCATTCATTTGTTCATGTTACCAAGTGATGTGCAATGCAGAATGAGCAGAATAAAAGTTTATTAACAGCTCACTATATTATTTCACAACTTGTAGCTATGCTGCCACAAACTCCTCGCTTGGTCAAAAGTTTCTGAGAGGTCTTAGTAAGGTCTTCGTTATCCTGAAAATCAGAAGTATTTTTCTCTGTTTCACTTTTTTTGGACAGAGGTACTTTTCACTTTCTTCCTCTTACTAATGGCTATGTGGGTGAGAGGGATATCTTTTTAACAAACTGATAATGACTCGCAGCACTCAGTGAAAGTGAATGCACATCAACCCTGCAACTTCTATGTTTGTAGCTGTTCCTGTCTGCAGCCAGGAGACTCAAGTACCTGTAGTGTAAAAGAATGATAGGAAAGGAAAAATGAAGCTGGAGTCAAGAAAGGGCAGGATACTTTAATAAAACAGCTCAAAATATCTTTTAGGGTTAACCTTATTCTGATTTCTAAATTGGATGCAAATGGTTCAGGTTTCATTCTGTTGTTTTATGGAAGCATAAGTAAATATCACTGGAGTATAGGTCTGCTATGCAGCTGCCTTTTCTAGTCATCACCTTTATCTTGTCAAAAGTCATCTTACATAGTGACAGATAGTACAAGCAATAAAATACATCTGTAGCACTCTCGGTCTTTCCTAAGCTAATGGATGTAAGCCCACAGTTCTCACCCTAGCAGCCAGGCATTTGTCCCATTTGTTCCTCCTCTTTTTTTAATACTAATGTACTTCTTACATTCTCCTTTCATCCTCAGAAATTTCAGTACAGTCTATTGTCTATTACCTGATAATGGGAAATGCATGAAACTGTGTACTGCTCTCTGTGCTTTGTGGAGTATCATCATGATAATAGTGGAGATAGATCAGAATGGTAAAACATATGTTTGATTAGTATCTCACAACAAGGGCCCAAATTTTACTGGTGTTTAATATCAATAGGCATCAGAGCAGAGCTCATCAGTTTAGTGAGAATCCATGCAAGGTTTCATATAATTATTGCTACTCGTAGCCTTGGGTATTGGGTATTATTACATCGGTAGTCATGTAGACTCATAATGTCAAACAAGTAGCTTAGATATCTATCTTTTCTGAATTTCATTCTGCTTTATATCTTTTAAATATGTGTAATATGCAAAACAGAAGATACCCAAGTGCCCAGTGGGATGATATGCTTCAGAGATGACACTGACTGCACATTTTCAAACAGCTGCAGTTTTACATTGAAATCCTGGATATCTCTGTGTTTTAGTTCAACAATGCAGTAAGATATAATAGTAATACTATCATTAAGGCAAGTTACAGAATTCAGCTAAACTGAAGACTTACTGTAGAAAACTCCCACAGGAATGGCAAAAATAATCACAAAACACAGTTTTTAACTGAATTTGAATTTTCAGTATCTCTGATAAAACAGAAATTGAGCAAAAAAATATATTTCCTTTAAATTATTTTTTTTCCACTGAAACATCTCACCATTTAATCAGAAATTCAGTAATACTACATCCTTGACTACAGACTCACTCCCCATGTGTGGTATCCTTGAAGAATTTTTGCTATTAATATTATTAGTGTTTGTATGACTTCAGAGTATATACATCTAACCATTTTATATCTGGGCAAGATCTGCCTTTGCACCCTGTGCTATATTGTCAGAAGAAAAACGTATCCCTGCCAAAAGCTTAGAAATCAAAGAACAAAAGAACATTGATAGGCAAGCCAGGTAAAGGAATGGGCAACAGTCTGGCTTACCATCACATTTTGTGAAGAAACCACTGAGAAATTGTTTTTATGTACGGTTTAAAATCTCTACTACACAGGTACAGAATACAATTACAGGCAAACAGGAGGGAAATGGCAATTAAGTGATGTGAGAAAAGAAGGTTATTGTCTGAATGATGGTGGAATGAAACTCATTTACCAGGGCTGTAGAAAGAGGGGGAAACAAAAGACATGGGCCTGGATGTTCATGTCAGCTATTGAGAGCTTGGCCCTAAGCTCGGAGGGGTGATGTGTGAAAAGGCTCCCTTGAGAACAGTCCTGGGATCTTGTGCTGTAACGTGGGGAGTTTGTATGTAACACACAGGAAGAAGGCTGAAGGCAGATGAGACACTCTCAAGTGAGATGGGCAGTGCTAGACTTGACCATCATTCCACTCTTGCCGAGGACTCACCAGCAGGTGCAGATCTGTGGGACATGGGTTTCTGTTGCTGCAGGGTCACTCGCTGAAAGGCCTCTGTAGAGGAATTTGCTGGTGTCATCTGTATAAAGAAAATAGGAAGCAAGCTCCTTTGCATATGCAGAGGGAAATGAAGCATTTGGGTGTGTCATAGCTATTCCTTATTAAACTGTTTATAAACAAGTTGTTTGTTTAATCTGCCCTGGAGTATGCATTACTGGATAAAAGTGTGGCTGGTGAACTAGCCACCACAATTATAAAGGGCCATGGGATGATGCTTTGCAGCATAGAGCTGTTTATGGGTAATTTACCACACAGTGAAATAATTACATTTATTTCTTGCCTAAGTCATCAGGAGGATCTGTTTCAGGGAACTGGAGCATTTTCTGTGTGGAGTTTGACCAGTCAGAGTAATTGAAAGTAGTTCAAAGATAACCTGAGAGAGTAAAAGCAGGAGAAAAATAATGGGAAATAATAATGTGGGATGTTTGTGAGTTTTTTGGGCAAACTGGCCAAGGAAAAATTCTGAATAATTTAGCTAGATAGCTTCTCAAAGTGACTTAGAGCCTAGTGAAAAATCTTTATTTTTAAAAAGTATGGAGAATTTCTGTTATCCTAAGAGTGACTCTAAGAACTCACTCTGAGGATTTTTGTGAGCTGGGGAATGTTATACTTCAGAAACTTCTTTCCTGTCTTGGGTAAACTGATTTCTAAGTGATTGGGAGTGTCAAGAACTTTCAATAATATTAGAAAGTGTAATGAGATTGCTGTGAACCCCAAAAGTGAGTGCCATGGATGTTCTAAATGCACATGGGCATCTAATTTCATACTGCATTCACCCAAGGATGAACATAAAAGCGCTAAGATAAAAAGGAACTTTATTCTCAGCAAAGGATAAAAGGAATGAGTTAGTGAGAATGTCAGGTAGATTAATTAAAGGAGTCACAGTGAACAATATTAGGCAGTAAATAACATTAGGGCATAACATAATTACCATTTCTAAGAGTTATTTATCACCATGTAACCCTTTTTGGTCTAGACCAGTCTTAATCCCCTTGGGCTTATGTACTTTTCTGGAGCAGCCACACCTTTAATTATGTAAAATCTTAGCTTTCTTAATTTTTAGGAATGATCTGTGCTTGGACAAGTTATTGTTCCACTTTGGTTGAATCCTTCCAGCTCTCTGGCCCCAGTCCCTCATTTCTTCACTAGATTTTTGAATTGCAGTCTGGGGCAGCACTTGCGCTGAAGCATCTTCTCTTTGTAACTCAGTGGGCCTTTCAGAGCTCTTGGGTACCACTGACTGTGTTTTTCATGGACTTTCTTGTGGCACTCACCTCCAGTTTGATTTGAAAACCTTTTTTCTCCTGCTTTCCTATACCCGCTCTTCTCAAAGTGGCAGCACATGGGTGTCTCCTGTAAGGACAGATTCCCTGAATAACTTTTCCTTGTAAGAAGTAGGACATATTTTGATTCTGGTGTAATGTTGCTCTCTGCATTATTTTGTAGAACTAACCAAACAAGTGCCACAGTATAACCTGCACTTTCTCCCTCTACTCCCAATGCCCAATTGACTTGTATGTCTTTCAAGTGAAAATGAAAACCGTTTCCCAATGGAAAATGACTATTTGGCTCAAGGCAAAATATTTATAAATGTACAAAAAAAATTAAAAATTTGGTTTCAAAAAAAAAGAAAAAAAAGAGAAAAGGCATTTTGAGGTTGTCAGAAATGACCAAGTATGTTTAAGTTTTGCATTTCAAAAGATCTTTTTTGTAACAGAATTAAGTGTCTTTAAATATATAAAAAACTTAGTAAAACAGTTTAAAGGTCAAAATCAGATAAGAATGATCTGATATTACCGAGGCAATACTCTTGGCTTAATCCCCAAATAAATCCTTTAGAACTACTTTTAAAAAAATTAATTCCTCAGCATATGTCAAAAATGTTATAATTTTTTTCCACTTTCTTTTCACTTTTCGGTGAAAAGAAGCAGCTATATCTCCTTTTACTGGAAAAGCCTCCTTGCTCTTCCCAGAGAATATCTCTGTAAGTTATTATGTCAGTGGACCTTCTTCACCTCCACTCCTCCAATTCTGGGGCTGCAATTCATCTGACTTAACTATGATCTTTTAAAGGTTTAGTCAAAGCTGTTGCTCAGTTGTCCTCAGCAGACACCAAAGAAAGCTGAGGAACCCCATACAATTGGTATGGTAGTCAGATAAACAGAAAGTTTAAGAAACAGGCCCAAGGGGGTACCCATATATATGCAGGTAATGTAAAATTATCAGAGATCTGTCAAATAATCTGGGCTACCTGCTGGTTACATGCTAGCCCATAACACCAGGTGGGCTCCAATGACCTTCTACAACAGGTGTCTGTCTTGCAGCTAAATTCTTTATTTCTGGCACAAGCTGCCTTCATGAAACACCTCAAAATTCATGTGGGCCTGTCCATGCTGCCTTTTGCACACCTTTTCAATGGTGTCATCCTTCTGTGATGCTTCCCTGTAGAGCAGGACTCTGAATATCTCCTCTCTGCTGTGCCAAGACTCACATGGAAAGCTTGAAATATGTTACTGACCACTAAAATCACAGAAGATGAGCTTTATAGGGAGTTATTTAGCTCTCATGATTTTTTCAAAGCCATTACTTCCTAGGAGTTTCTTTTGTGACATTTCTTGCCACATTTTTACTTCTAAAAATAAGGCCTTGCTTGTGGCTTCTAATGACCTATTCTGGAAATTTTAGCCCCTTTCAAATTGCAGGGGAAAATGGTGCTCATGTGAAAAAGGAACTTTTTCCCTAACGAAGATGTGGGCCCTGGTCTGAAAATTCCTCTGAGGCTGTGGGGACCTGTGCCACCTTCTGCTAGTAAGATTTTGCTGTGTAAGTGGATTGTGACCAAAAAAAAATTACTCAATTGTGTAAGACAAATGGATGTTGCCAGTTTACACTGCCTTAAAAACAAAGAATCATCTGGTCACTGCTAGTTATAAAGCAATTCAAAACAACATCAAAAGAATAAAAGCAGTTACCTGATTTCTTCCATATCTTCTGAGTTAATCCAGTATCATTTCTGGCCAGTCTTAAAACAGAATGAGAATAAATATTGAAGGAATAAATTAAAAGAGATCAGTGAGAAAGGATGTTAAATGCTCCTCATTAATCTGCCAGGGAAGCAAGATTAAAATAATTACAGTTTAAAATTTTACACAGGTTTCATTAAACTCCAACCAGACTTTTTAATAAAGCATTACTACTCAATGGCAATTGTTAGAGATGCCATCTAAAAGGGCGGATGTATTATCTGTATTTTATAGTCATGTAAAAATGTAATAACTTTTGGTCACAATTGACTACTATAATTTTGAGCTGGAATATTGATTGGACATCACACATAGCAGCCTTAGGTGATTAAAAGGAGAAGTCGGGTTCTTCCAATGGTGGCTGTACCTGAGTACTCCAGGTACTTAGTTATTTCCCACCCTGCTAAGTTTTGCCTAGGAAGGAGAGCAGGCTTTGAAGGCTGTTTTCCTCTTCTGTCAAGGTTGACAGAGAGGGAAAGGGAACATTAACTATGTGCATGATCAGTACAGGTGTACTGATTGTGGCAGAAGAGAAATTTATGTGGTTCAAGACCTGACTAACTTTCTTCCAGAATCAGCAGGGGTGAAAGAGGACAGACAACTTCCTCTTTGTGACTACTGTTTGCAGATGGCACAGTCGGCAGTGTGTGCTAGTTCATTGACCATGCCACATTATAAATCTACTTAGTCCATTTCTGATGAGCAAAGGAAGCCTGAAATGATTTTTTTTTTACTCTGAGAATGAAGTACTGCAGATGTGAAATTGGCATTTGCAGTCTCTGCATACTGTGTGAGCTCTTATTTGGATGACATGTAGCTTATGACAGGTAAAAGTTGCCTCTAGATCTAGAAGAGTACCCCAAGTTCTTGGATAAAAGGAGATGTATTGTTCTTCAAGATTCACCATGTAAAGTCCTTTTTCTTAGTCATTAACTGTAAAGATTCTGATTAGTTTTTTTTTTTCATTTTTGTACAGAGCCAAGTTTAGGAAGATTCTAACAAAGAAACAGAAAGAGAAAGCACATTTGAATGAGAAGAGAGAATCACAGTTCTAAATTTGTGAAAATTATTGAAAATTCAACTTGTATAAAGTTTCAAAGTTGGGAGAAAGCAAAGCTGCAAGTCTTTATTCTCTTTGTGAGTTGACATGAAGTTAGGATAAGAATTTGGACATAGAACAAATTTTGCATCTATATTCAGTGGTCAACCATGGTCTTCCCTCAGGCAGAAAAAAAATTAATCGGGTTGGCATCATTAACAAATATTTTCTTAAATCTCTTTACTATTATTTATGTCATTTGTTTTTCATTTGAGCTTTCTTTTGCCTTGCTTTATTCATGTTGCCATTGCTTTCACAGTGAAATATCTCCTTCCTATAAAATCTAGCATTTAGAAGTTATTTGAAATACAGAGTTCCTGAAAACAAGAATTAAAATATTTTAGAAGATTGAAATTAATAATTACAGTATTAAAATAAATAACGAGGTTCAGCCATAAATAATTCTATTCTTACAATAATACTGTTTTAATTGAAACCAAATAATTCTTACAAAGACAGACCTTGTCACCCTACTCACAAAGTAGATGAAATGATACATACTCACTTGTTGGCATGCTGTCAGCCTTTTTTATTACATCCTATTGGAGATTGTCTTGTGTCTTTCTGCATTTTCATTATGATCTTTTATTTCTGTATTGATGCATTTAATTGTTTCAATAAAATATAAATAAAAAAATAAGGATAAAAAAAATAAGAGAAAATTTGTGTTAAATGAACAGACTTTTTGTCACTAGTAGTACAAATATTTTCTTCTCCTCCTATCTTCCTGAAACAACTTTCTATTCCAAGAAAGTCCAAAATTTTGCAGTTTAATATTTCAACTCTTCAAAAAAAAGACAAAAGTTTGCCTTCATATATATATTAATTTTAACTTACTTTTTTCTTTATTGCTGAGCATAAAATCAAATTTCATACAGTAACAAAAAAATTATCCTCATTTGCTCAAACTTAAATGAAATAATATAACTTTTGTGTGTTATATTAAAAGTACATGAAAAAAATTAATACACCCTTTGCTGAAATTGTTTATTATGTAAGTATTGTATAGTTTATTTTTTAATTCCTTACAAGGCTGCAGTTCTGATATTGAAGAATGGAACGTGACATGTTCCTCATTTCTAGTAAATACCTGTCATGCTATAGAGTCCTGCTAAATTTATTGCTGTGTATTTAGTCACAATAAAAAAAAATATTTCTTTTTTTAAAATAAAATAAAAATGTAAACGTGAGAGCTGTTTTTTGAAGAATAATACAAAAAGGTAGTACAAGATGACACCTTTTTCTATTTATGCCTACGTTTAGTCATAGTAGTTAAATGCTGTACAGCACTCAAATAGTAAGGGTTTCATTTTGTGAGTGTAGAAAGTAAAATATTTGACAAAACAGAGTAATGAGGTGGTAAAAGGAAGATCCCCCTCTTTCACAGAGGCTGTTGAGGTACAATTTGGTCTGCTGTGGTATGCTGAAATCGAGTGCAGGTTCTATCTCTTCTAAGATCACACAGCTGAATCTAATTTTACTCTGTTGCAAAGACCAGCATCTTCAACTGAATCATCTACCACATCCTGGCCCCTTAATCTGTGTGTTATATGGTGGCACCTCCCACAGTAAAATACTGTCACAGAACCTCAAACTAATTGTTATTGCTTGACAAACATATGAAACCACAATTCATATTTACTAGTACTAGTTGATTGTATTGAATATATTTAATCTTGTTTTCAGCCCTTAAATTTGTTTTTTAGGGGAACTTTCCCTGAAACACTCTTTAAGTCATTTCAAGGGTATGTAGCTTGCATTAAAGTATACTCTCAAAATAGTATTTTTGAAAAATTAAATGTCTTTCAAGGTGTCATACATTTGAAGTAGGAATGATACAGGAATAAAATAAGTTAATGAACTTCTGAAGTTCTTCCCTAGGTATTTTTCTTTACTCAGAAGGTGCTTATCTTCATAGCATCAAAGACCTAATGTAGCAAGCTTCTCTACACTGCTTTCCTCAGAACTTCAGGCTGAACTATTCATACAATCAGCCCTAAACACATGTTACTCATAACGAATCAGACCAGTTTCAAAGTTAAATGGGAGATCTTTGCTAGTTTAATTCATTTAGATGGAAATAGCTGGGGAAAAACTCACCCAAAGAGATGCATGGGCAGATTTTAGTAAGGTGCATACTGCTTCTAGGATGGTGCCAAGCATAATGGAATAGGTTAGAAGCTGCCACTGAGGCCAGTGAAAGAGAAGCAGGAGCCAAGTCCATAGCTTCACTGCTTATTCTGTGCCCTTGGACTTGGTCTTGTTTGTCAACAAGGATCAGGCAACATTCTTCTGGGATCAACTCTCTTTTTGGGTATTTGAGGTAAAGAGTTGAGTTCCTAAAAGTTCCTAAACTGGTGGTTCCAATGTGCAGTGGAAACACCAAGTCATACAATGGCATGAGTAATTCTCCACCAGCAGGAAGCCATTAAGTTTGGGATTCAAATCATACGTTACAGAATTATCATTGATTAGGCTTATTGATAGCCAGACACTTTTGCTATACCCTTGGAGACTGGGAATGTTCAGGCTTGGAGTCTGGATTTGTGGACATCTTTGATTTGATTCACACTTGCTACTTGTGTACTTGCTGCCAACATTGTTTAGATAATGCAGCACATCTGACAGGCTCTGTAGGAAAAGCATGTCAAACAATGATGTGCTTTGTTGTGGCCTGGCTGGAATGTTATACCAGGCTTTAAACTACAGTGGAGTCAAGAAAAGATTAAAACATTTTTTAACAAAGGCTTCAAATGCAGAAATTAAGCAACTTCGTTCTTCCACATCACAACCCTTGGATCACAGCCAAGGTAACATTTGCAGTGTATTGAAGGGGTTCATTCATCCTGCCGATAAAGAGATTGTTTTGTTTGGTTTTAAAAAGATCAACATTTTTCAGTGCAAAATCTTGATCTGCCCAAAAGTGCTAAGATCACACATGTTAATTCTTAAAATTATTGCTCATTGGAGTATAATAGAAAAGATATTAAATCTTTTTATTATATACTTTTGATCTGTATCATTAGATTCCTGCAGATGAAGACTAGAGACATCACTGATTGTTTTGACCTCTGGTGTAACCCAGACCAAAGAACATGAGACAATATTTTGCATTGTGTTTCAGGTAAAGTGGTATTCTTTAAGACTTGTGATACTATTTTAAAATCTTCAAACCATATCCCATAAAGACAGAAAAGCATTTTTGAACCACCCCCCCACCAAAAAAAAAACCAAAACAAAAAAGAACCAAATCAACCAAACAGAATAAAACCCAGTCAACAACTAAACTTGTACAGGACTTGATTTTAGAAGATTCTTTTAAAAACAATTCAAGAAAAAAGCATCTTTCATGTAAGACTCCAGTGATTACTGCACTCAAGAAGTGTGAATATTTGTATCACTTCACTCCAGAGTGAAGCAAGTTTCAAATCTCTGCTTTCTGCCTGTGGAGAGACTTTCCTAAGCATTAAACAATAAGCAAATTGATGAAGGGAGCTTCATTCTGCCAAAGGTGATTCCTTCCACCAAGAGAAGGGTGAGTGAGATAGTACATAACTCTATCCTAACACAAGTGAAGACTGGGGAGGAATGAGGCTTGGGAAGGATTTTTCTATAAGAAACACAGACTTTGTGACTGAGTTATACCTCAGTCTTGACTTAGATGCCAAAAAATAATTTCTCAGGGGAAATGCAAGATGAGAGAGAATCCATCACATGTCAAGATAACTAAGTACTACTAAGATACAGGTATTTTGATGGACTTTAACTTAATAGAACATAAACTACTCTAGGTGAATAAAATTTCAATTAAAAAAAATGCTCTCTACTTCTATGAAGAGAAAAAGCAATCATATTTTCCCTCTAGAATTATTCAAGATTAGCTGAAAAGGACACCAATAATATGATTATGAACATGTGTGTAGTTGTATGAGTGAAAGCGTTTTCTCCATTACAGGTTGTAGTAATATCAAAGGGATTCCTCAACACTAACTGATTCTAGGTTGAATGAACAGCTACAAATACCTCACCAGCTATACACACATGTCAATGGTCAACCCAACTAGCAGGCAAAATTCCCTAGTCCAAGATATATACACACTGCCACTTAACAGTCTTACAAGTAACCGTCTGGCTTTTCAGATACATTCCTCTAACATAAAGCAGACCAGATCAGCAGTCCCTCTACCCTGTTCTGCAGCTGCTCTCATTCTGCTTCCATAATCACCTGCATACTCCATATTCAGCTTATATTTAACATTGATATAGGGCAATTTTTGTATTGCAGATGACTCTTTCATTCATTTTCTTCTATGGACCACTGTTGGGATTAAGCACTATGAACTATATTCATAAACAAATCTCACAGACCAAAAAATTTTCTTTAATCATTTATGACAGTGGAGTTGGATATTTCTGTACACAGATGAGTATTTACATTAAACAAAAGACTTACTGTGAGCTACAAAGCTGTGTGGAGAGTCCTCTGACATAGTAGTGATGTAATATTTGCAACTATATTAAAAGGGCTGCTGTTTTTGCAGTGTTTTCATATTTGTCCATATTTTAGATTAATAAGATGTTTTCTACAAAATATTTGAACTTGCATTAAGCTCAATAGCAAAGATCTAAGTTTACTGTTTGATTACTATTATTTAATATGGTTTGTCCCTGATATTTAAGTGTCTGATAAAGGTTTCTAGGACAGAAAATAGTTTCCATAGAGAATTATAGCAATAACTGTTTGATAATGTCACCTGTGATTGGAATGAACAAAGTGATTAAGACCATATAAATGAACAGGACAAGAGGTAATGGACACAAACTTGAACATAGGAAGTTCCATCTAAACATGAGGAGGAACTTCTTTACTTTGAGGGTGATGAAGCACTGGAACAGGCTGCACAGAGAGGTGGTGGAGTCTCCATCTCTGGAGATATTCAAAACCCACCTGGATGCATTCCTGTGTAACCTGCTCTACGTGAACCTGCCATGGCAGGGGTGCTGGATTAGGTGATCTCCAGGGACACCTCCTGGCACCTACCATTTTGTGGGTCTGTGATTCTGTGAAATTTGGCCATTGTATTCTGGTTGTTTCAAAGTGCCTTATGAATAAACAATATGTTTACAGTCTGGTGACTCACAGACCTGCCAAAATGTCAGGGGAAAAAAATCAGTTATGATGAAAGCAGAAGTTCTTTTGGGGAAGAGAGGAGAAACAACTCTATCAGGATTTTATGAATTCAAAATATGTTTTTTAAGTCCACCATTTTTGTTCTGTTATATATTTCAAAATTATTTAAATCCTGTATTTTTCCTTTTTTCATTCAAATATTTGTTGTTCTCTTTAATTAAAAATGTTGCCTGACAGGAAAGCCCAGCAGTTTTACTTGAAAATCTCAAAGTAAAGTTCTTGGCATTGCAAAATATTATCAGGTATATATATTTTTTTAATTTCAGTCAACTTTTTTCACATAGTTTTAACTTCCAAAAGTTTTTTTGGCAAAATTTGTATTCATTAAAATTTTGCCCCTCTTCATTTACAAACATAAGCATGGCCACATAATACCTTTTGAGGTAGCAAAGTGTCATTGGTCTACTCCAGCAAAGCGAGATGACAAATTATTTCTGGAGAAGGAAGGGAGAAATTAGAGTCATCCACTGAAATAACTTGAGTCAATGAGTTCGGCTTCCCACCAAAGGCTCTTGGCTTGCTGAAGACTTCAAGCTCCTACTTGTCTACAAGTCTCTTGCTCTCAGGTTTGGTGTTCCCGTCAGTTTACTGGAAGGTCCTGTCCCATGTCAGCATACCACAACTCCCATCCAGCCTCCATACCTGAACTTCCTTCCCAAGTAAGCAGAAAAGGGAGGGTGGTACGTACTCAGGAACTGAAATCATTTGCAGGTTAAACATTAGGGACATCTAGTTGTGTCTGTCCATCTGATGTAAGCTTCTCCAATACTTTCCTTCAACCCCTCCTCTCCTGGAGGAAGGTATGGCTGGATGGGGTCAGGCATCAGGGATCACAGCTTTTACAAGTGATCTGTTTCACTTTTCATCTAGACCTGTTGCAGACAGTTATGGGAGGAGAGAGGCGGGCAGCAGTACATCTTTGCCCAGACAGGAGACTGGATTAAGTATGAGATATGTGTGCCTAGGGTGGAGAAATTCATTCCACCTGTGTACATTCCAGCATGAGCTGTGTGCACATACAGGTCTTGGGTGGGGATGACAGTCTTGTCTTCCATCTCCTCTCAGATAAAGAAAGCACAGTGTTCTTTAAGTCAAAAGTAGAGCAAGGAAATAAAAATAAATAGATTTTCCAGTAGGGAACTCAATTCTGCTAGTAAATGTAGGTTACTGCAGTGACAACTGCCAGGTGTTATTTCATGGTCTCCTGAGGTATTGTGCCAGAAAGACAGAAAAGAACTATCTATCTAGGCAAATGGAGATAAAATGCATGGATCTTATTAATGATCAGGGGAAAAAAAGATTTCTATGAAAAATAAGCTTACTCAAGCACTGTTTGACACAGTCAGTGATAGGTAGGAAGAGCAGTCTACTTTTATTAGTATTCGGCCTGACCTACCTGGCTTTAGAAAAGGCCCTCAATTATTACCTTTAATTGAATGAGCTACACTTACCATTTAGTTTACCCACATGAGATATTTCTGTAGATGATTAAACAATGTGAAATTATTAGAAATTTGTTAGCAATATCAAGGCAATCCAATTTTTTAACCAACTTTCAAATGGGTCAGCTTTCACTACGGTGCAGGAAATCCATGCAGACTTTATGACATTTAGCAAATATTCTGAATCTGTCTCCTGCAAATGCAAAGATGTAATTTACAAGGAAGTGTGGTGTGAGACTGAACAGACCAGAACACAAAATTTAACCCATGCACTGCCTCAGGACCATCTCAAACACTTAATCATCTGTTTGCAACAAATAGCTGCCAATATGCTAAAGTAAGTTTTGTGCTTATGATACATTTGCCTGATGTCCTGTTGTGTAAATCACAGATTTTAATTTGGTCATCCTGTGTGCTTTGTCCCAGGGGTTTGATGGCTTCAGGGATACCTGGTAGAATATGGAGTCTTTCACATTTAAGGTCTTTGGTCTGTATCCACAGTAAGCTGAGAAGTGCAAAATCTTCCATCTCTCTTTTTATGTTCCCTGTGTATATATTGTTAAGAGAAGACAGAAGGAGCTATTTGCAGCATGCAACAAAATGCTTAATTACTCTGCAATTCTGCATGCCATTTAGAGCCTTAGTTGTTTAGCTGGAGCTCATACAGGCAATGAAACCTATCAACACTAGCACTAATTGGAACTCCTGTGAACAGTTTCAGCATTTGTCTTTCTACCTGCCACTTCAAAGTGGAGTGTTGTTCTGCCAAAAAGATACCTCCTCCCAAGTGACAATGAAACAGAACATTAACACACCATGAAGAAATTCCTACTGCCTCCATCACATATAGGCTGAAGTTGGGTTCTAATGCTGTCCATCTGGATCACTTGAAAAACAATTCCTGTAAATCCTGCATGTTTTCTACTACTAAAGATCACCTTCATTTGTAAAGCTGCTTCTTACATGAAGGTTTATGCCCTGTTTTATTAAAACAGAAATAGGAGATACCACCTTGGAATTCACAGGGTTATGACAGAAGCTTTTAAGTGCTCTGAATAAAGCAAAAAACATAATAGAGGGTTTGCTGAAAAGCAAGCAAGGAAATAATTAGATTATATTAATTAGTTTTCGCTATATATTAGTTTAACAGTTGCACCAGTGGAAAGAAAAGGATCAAACCACCTGAATAGCTTTAAAATATTTCTTTGCTTTCCATACTCACTTCATGTATCCCAGCTATTATCATGGATGCTAGTGCATATCACAAGGTGATGTGACAGAAAGAGTGGACAGTTTAATAGAAAATTATAGTAACAATGAGTAATGTAAACAAATTAATTTCTATTGAAATCTTGGTAAAAGAACTTACATGCTATCATACAGACCTGGCTCTTCCTACAGATTTTTCTAGTTGTTTCTGTAGAGTTTAGCAGACATTTACATTTATGCTCTAGAATTCCTGAAATGGACTTAAAAATGCAATATTGTACTAAACTCTACAGTATTTCTTCCATGGCAAGAGGTGATTACCTCTACTTGCTGAGCATTTTCCCCTGATATGCAGTTTAGTCCTTTCTGTGTTGGAACTCAGGCATTATCAATTCTTCCATAAATCAGGGTCTTTGCTTGATACAGAAGTTGTATCTTCTGCAGTTAGAGCTTTTACTAAACCTTTACCTTAATGAAGAGCTGGAAAAAATTTCCAGGTAGAAATGACTGACGTTGTCAACACTCATGCTTTTCAGAGATGTTGGAAAGTATTTGACTGTAATGGTGGATAGGCATGCTCAGACCCACCAAAAAGCCACATAAATAGTTAAAGGTGGACACCAGTGGAAGTAACAGAGCTTTCCTACTAATATGAAATGGTGTGCTTCAAAAACCCTGTCTGAACAGCTAAATATCAAGAAATAAAAATAGCATTGTACAGGGGCTTCAAAGAACTTGTTGACTCAGATTAGCCTCTAGGAAATTACCACTTCACTTATATTAAAAAGAACACAACACCTAAACCATGCTCTGCCTCAGAACTATCTCAGCTACTTAATCACCCCTTTGTAATAACTGGCTGCATATATCCTAAAGGAGGCTTTGCTCATTTTGATAAAAGACTCAAGCACACTGTCAGTGACCACAGCACCAGAGCAGAAGAACTTGTTTTTCTGTAAATATTGAATTTCTCAGTCTCAAAATGTTAATCTATGTAAGCTTTTCCATAGCTGGCTGAGAAAAAAAAGTTCCCTACTACTAAAAATGTATCTGGTACCTTATAGCGCACTGTAGCCTGGGACATGAGTACCTGAAGCACATGTTTAAATATATAGTTGGGTTTATATGGCACTCATATCAGCTGGCCTCATCTGAATAATCTTCATCTATTTCAGTCAACTAAGAGCTCCGAACTACGATCATAGCTAAAGTTATAAAGGCCTAGATTATTACCCATACAGATCCAAAGACGGCAGATTTTGCTCATACAAACCTTGAAAACCTGAGTATTTTCTGTCCAATTTCTGAACACACTGAAATACAATGTACGTCCGTAGTGAAAACTGTACACTTTAGTTCTCTTTTATAGGTTTAAATTTGGTTCTGGTGTACAGGATTAACTTGCATATTATCAAGTGTTGGAAAGGATCTGACAACTCAGACAGGGGAAGTATAGGCAGTGTTCTTGTTTTTCTTTTAATTCCTGTAAAGAAGAAACTAATCTTTCCTGGGCTTAATGGACAAGCTCTTTGTACATGTGACAATAGGTTTCCCTTTCAAGAAAGCTTGCCTCGGTGAACCAGATTGTGACACTACAGAAAGTAGTGAAATGCCTGATTCTTGCCTTACAAGGTAAGCTAGGAATATGATTTGAGGTAAATAAATATCCAGATGGTCTCAGTGAGTTTGAAACTGTCTGTTGGACTGAATGGCTTCAACAAAAAATGGCTACAAGTCTTGCCGTCCAAGAATCATTCCTTTACAAAATGTATGTTACAACACAAGCACATACACAGAGGCTGGCCTTGCTTTAGAATCCTCATATGCTTTTATTCAGACTGGATCTGATCCTATGAGGGACCAAGTCATCATGAAACTTCCTTTAAGTTCAGTAGAAACTGAGGGCCTGATATTATTTTAAATATTATGTTTTATTGTAACTTTTTTTTTGAGTCTTTCATTTTCAAGTCATCTTTGAAGACCTGGTGCTGCTATGGCTTTAGCTTTGAGGAATAGTTGTGCTCCATTTTAACCTTTCACATTTTATTAACAAAATCAAAACCAGGACAATTAGATACCTCCTGATTTTCATTTGTTTTAATATTAAGGGAATGTTTGAAATGGCACAAGTCTTGGGGAAAGTGCTTCAAGCCGTGGCTGCAGAGCACTGGAGTTCTGGTCACAAACATCAAAGATAACTTGAAAAGAAGAAGAACAAAAAAAATATCGAAACCAATAATTCTTTACATTTGGGGACACTTTTGAATAATTTTGTTACATATATCAAAAAAAAAACAGAAAAAAAACCCAAAATACCCCAAAAAACAAAACCAAAACCAGCAAGCTAATAAAAGATAATTAACTACTGTTGAAAATAAAATTTTTTTAAATTTACAACTAAGCTAAGATATTTTCACAGGATGTCAGGATGTCAGGGGTTGGAAGGGACCCTGGACAACTTCGAGTCCAACTCCCCTGCCAGAGCAGGACCATATAATCCAGCACAGGTTACAAAGGAACGCATCCCAGGTGGGTCTTGAAAATCTCCAGAGAAGTAGACTCCAGAACCTCTCTGGGGAGCCCGTTCTAGTGCTCTGTGACCCTTACAGTAAAGAAGTTCCTTCTCATGTTGAGGTGGAACTTCCTGTGCTCTAGCTTACAATATTTTTACAATATTTTCCTATTTTGTCTTCTTTGGGGAAGACACAAGAAGTAAAACTTTCCGGCAACAGAGGAAGGCTGAGTAAGCAGGTATTCAGGAGAAAACCTGCTGGGGAATCTCTGCCACTTGGCTTCCTGTATGGCCATTAGAAAATTACATATTACTTTGTTTTTGTTCTTAGACTTGTATTTTCCCACCTCAAATGTCTGACACTAACAGTTATAGGTTGGTTAGTAAGATTGTTAATTGTAGTCATCAAATACAGGGTTCACCAACACAGGCCAGGACATGCCATCACTGATAATGGCCCTCTGGTCCTAAGCAATGAGCTGCTATTTTTTCAAACCTCTGTCTATAACACCTTCAAAATCTCTTTGCCTACTACTACATACATGTAAAATAAATATTGTTCGTCCCAGTACGTATCATTTTATGTTTACCTACGCTGGATTTCATCTGCCATTTAATCATTTAATCTCCCATTCTTTATAGCCGAGTTTCATCTTGATTCCCCCAAATAATTAAGTTGTTTATTTAGGAACTCACAGGAACATAGTTTATTCTGTCCCAGAAATAAAACAATTAAAAAAAAAAAAAAGAAATGTGAAAGAATATTCATAGAATAGAGTCATGAAATAATCTACTCAGATGAAGCGGTTAAGAAATAAACTCACCAACATTTTCCTCGTGTTCCGTGGGCTGCCTTGCAAGTGCTCCCGTGGAAAGATCCTGGGCTATTTGAGGAAACAATTTCCAAGGGAAGGTTTGTGGATTAACAAGGTTCATAGGATCTGACTAGGAACTGACAGTCCATCACAGTTGCCAGCTTGGCAGCTGGAATATGCCAAACACAGAAGGAAACTCATTGCTTCTTGTCCATGAGCCTGTTCAGGTTTAGGGTAGATTTTAGGGCAGTGAAGGTCATTCTTAAACTGCTTTTCTGATAATGATAGAGGCTGGTACTTAGTGTAAACATGACAAATATTTAATCATCGTTGTTTCCAGGTATTCTCAAGGATGTATTCTCTGCCACCCATTGCCTGTTAGAAGATGGGTCCTTCTGCCATGGCAGTAGTTTTACTGATAGCAACAAACTGCTTTTGAATATTTTTACTTTGAATGGAATTGCTATTTTTAGTCTCCTTGCTGTCCCTCTATTCCTGGTTTCTCATCTTTGTAGCCCTTACAACATTCAGGAAAGTGGTCATAGTGCTAAGCAGGTTGGATGAAGAGGGAGTTTGGCCTCAGGTATTAAAAATTAAATCCCCAGTGGCTTTAGCTACATCTGAAAAGGAGATTTGATGACTTACATTTTGTACTCATCAGGCCATGATGATTTTAGATACCTGGTGTGCTCTCTAAATGACAGAACCTTCCCAGCAACAGGAAGGGTGCTTAACTTCCTAAACTGTGTTTATCTTGACCCACAAGTTTTTTTGCTTTTGTCCTTATGATTCTATCACCCATCTTGCTGGGGGGAGCAAGCAATTGACCGGGGATTTAGCTGCTTGGGGCTTAACTGAGGTAAGCCCACCCCAATGATCAAAAATAAATGTTAATTTTCAGTACCACAGCTCCTGCGTTTCAGCTATAATGTGAATAATATTTTGATATTATTATTGACAATGCAAAAATACACCTGACTTACCAAAGTCTCTGGTGTAATGCTTCCAGTCTGTCAGACTTACAGGTCTTTATTCATTCTCATGGCAGGTGAGCTGCATAGGACAAATGCATGGAGCTCCCTGTCACAGTGAGGCTCCCTGCCTCTTTGACATTGTTTTCCAGATCTGTTAGAACGTTGGTGGTGTCCTCTTGCAGGAGGATTTCAATGTGACTCTTCTTTCTCCTCCTGCAAAAGAATTCTTGCCAATTACCATATCACTCAAAGAGGAAAAGGGCACAGAAAAAAAACCCTCAATCCTTTCCCTCTTTCTCTGTGTTCTTTCACTGTGTCCATTCAGGGACTTTTGTCCAACACTGCATTGGCAATGAAAGGAGTCTGTGTACCTGAAATTCTGTGTGGAGAAGGAACTTAGCAGCCACATAAAATAGATTGAAGGTTTAAATGACAATATTTATTACAGTTCTAACTAATTAATTCCATTCTATATAGAACACATAGAAACCAATGATCAAGTCTATGTAGACACAGTAATTACTGTAGATACCTTCTACAGAGTAAATAAGATTTCTTTCTTGAAAGTAAATAAACTTGAACCACAATGGATTTTACTTCACTTCTTTTGTGAAGAAAAACAGTGTTAGTTTAGTTTAGTAATCTGATTTTTTTAATGGTCTTTCTTCTGCAAGAAGTTACAGTAGATGTTTCAGTGATGTCTTCCATTTCTAATTTCCACCAATGCAGTTTTATTCAAGCCCTATTATTTGTATCAGTGCCCAAGACAATTCTTTTTTATTTTCACATTTTCTACTCTCTTTTTAACCAGAATCCTACTCTTGTTGATTGACCCGGAATTATTTGACTTTCTCAAGTATTTTTCCCAAAGGATTCCATCACCTCCACCAATGGTTCCTTGTTCCACCTCCTAAATGACAGAGGCTGCATGTGGATTAAAAGAATTAATATATCAAATTATGTGGTGAGGAAAAGGATATTCTGTTTTAAAACTGAATTTTGTATCCCTTGCTTTGGTCTATGCTTCACCTCCAACTATAACTCATTACCTCTTTCGTCCATAGCACACGGGGTGTTCCAGACGGTCAAGGGGTAATGAGATACACACAGGTCCTACAGTTCTCAAAATGCAACTCGAGGAAGCAAAATGGTCCCACTGCTCTAATAAAGGTAAGGCATGAAGCCAGTCTGGTAGAGAATTCATTTTGTTTTCCAAATTATGCCTGGCCATTAGAACTTTTGAAAATATCAGAAGGTGGACTGGAATCTCCAAAAAAGATTTATTGTTTTACTTAAACTTTAAATGGAGCAAATAATCTAATGGCATTTTAAAAAGAAACAACAATCAGGAACATACAGTGTTCTACTAAGGTGTGAATGAATGACTATGACAGGGTCTTTTGGAGTTTCCAGCTGAAAAGCAGGCTGCTTTCTTTTTGTCAAGAGCTAGGGCTGGACCAGCCACTAAACAGACAGTGACAGACATTCTCTATTAACCCTTCTCCCTTCCCAAATGGGAAGAGAAAACAAATATGGGAGAGAGACTTACAGATTGGAAAAGAAAATTAAAACAACTTCAATGAAAATGATAAGTAAATTAAATTTATATAAATATATACAAAAACAGTATAAAACACAATCCCCTTGATGTCAATCACACCATGGTCATCACTGCTGCTGTGGAGCAGGCACTGGGGAAGTCCCAGACTGGACTCAGCAGCAGATGGGAACTGGATTCAGGAGCTGTATTCTGGAACAGAATTCAGGAACACATGGATTGGAATTGAAGGCAGAATGGATAGAGTCCTTCTTTGATGCCATCTACTGAAGAAGAGAACTTGACCCTCATGATCCCCCAGCTTTATACTGAATGTTATGCATATAGAAAACAATACCTTGTTGGTCAGTTTAGGATCACCTGTTCTAATCACCCCACAGTTTCAGCCTTTTACTTTCTGCAGCCCCAACGTGGTACACAAGATTCAGCAGTGACCTTGGTCTGCACAGGAGTAAGTGTAAGCAAGAGCCTTTCTGCATCAAGCGTTATCACTAGTAGAAACAGACACTGCAAAAATATGCCGTTAGCTTCAGAAAGAACAGTTACTTAGAAGACAGCTGAAAAGTAATATCACTGAACAGAACTAGTTCTGTTCTCACTTAAACCAGGCCACTTTTATTCCCAAGTCATGTAGGTACGCTTAGACAAATACAGTTGGTGTATCATTGACCCGATCTGCCAACATACTTTAGCCCTGACCTACAAAGTAAATTGCACTTATTTGGTCACTGGGCTTGCTCTCTGAATTAAAAAACTACATTTTGCGCAAAACAGTGCGAGATTACTAATATTTGTTTTTATCAGTATTAGATCAGTCCTGGCAGATCTCTTTACAAATGCAATCCCTGTGTCAGAGTAACTGGTTTTGTTTCTATGAAAAATAAATTTCCATCAGAAAATTTTCAATAAGAGATGGAACTGAACCAAACTGCAGGTTCCAGTCATTTATGTGCACCTTCTTGCCCTACAGCAACTGAAAAAGAGTATTTTCTTTGTTTAACAGTCAAATTTAAAGTAACCTACAAAAGAGATAAATGATTTCTGCAGAGCTCCTTTTGTGGTTTATTTAAAAAGATTTAAAATTTCTTTTAGATTATTTTTAGCCATTTTTGTGCGGTCTATTTTTTCTAATACTTTTTGGAGAAGTGAAAGCAGTATGCCATGCAGTGAATGTAATTATATGTGAGGAAAAATATATATTTAATTATGGCTTAAATAGCAGTCATTTCCATTTGTTGCACATAGAAAGAAAAGATGACTTCAGGAAGGACTTAACATTCTGTTTTTTCAATTAAAAATCAGAAGTAGTCTATAATTGCACCTTAGATCCCTAGTGGGTCTTCTAGAAAATCATCTAAAACCAAACAAACAAAACCTAGAGCTCTGACTTCATATTTTCATTGTGTTAAGGAGGCTTTTGGATCAAGTGAAAAAATATTTCTGACAATCTGGAAGGATTATGTTTCAGAGGTCCAAGGACTGGGTTCAGGACTAGCCCTTAGGATTTGTTTTGCAACCAGACAATTTGTTGTGTAGTTTAGGAACAGGAAATGTTGATCCTTCAGTACCAAGGGCCCAGCAAATTCTTCTTCACTAAGTCTCATAGATCTACGGATGTCACTGCTGGCATTTAGAAGTGCTGACTGGGCAGAGTTTTCATTACTGTTTAAGGACCTCAAAGGTTTAAGTTGCATTTTTTAAGCAATCCGAGACTACTCCTTTGCCTGTACTGCATCATGTACTTCTTTTCAGACGAGAACCTGCACCATCTGCTTGGCCACAGAGCTCACGTATCTTCCAAAAGCTGAAGGTTTTTCTTCCCGCTCAGGTTTCCAACATAATAATCTCATATTTTCAGTTAGCCTTTTCTTGTTGGCAGCAGAAGGCTCTGAGGTACATAGCAAATTGCTTATGCAGCCTACTGACCTTGTTCCACTGTGCCATGGGACGGCTTCAACGGCACAGTCCTCATTCTTCTGTTACTGGCAGTTGCTCACATATTCCCTGTGGTCATAGCTGTGAGTAGGAGAGCAGCCCTTCTAGATGTGAACATGGTACGTGGATAGTTGCATTACAACCCAAGATTCTGTTAAGAATTTAATTTTAAGCCTAGATTAGCCAAGATATATACACTGAAAATTAAAATCCAAGCTGATACTCTTGTCATAAATTAGAGTAGGAAGATTATACATATAAAAGATTTTAAGTGTATATATTTCCCTTCTTCCCAGAATGTAGATGCCAAAATGTAATCCAAGATTTTCACCACGAATTTAGTTTCTGGTTTTTGTCTGATGAGGTCAGAATTGTAAAATGTCTTAAAAAATGCTGCCTGGAGTTTTGATTTTTGCTTTCTCTGAGAGAGAATGGCTTGTTTTTTAAAAATCTGTTAATTAGAAATCATATCTTATCAGGGTGAATTCTGTAACCTTCTGGAAGACTATTTTAGCAATGAAAAAGGAGTTCACATTCAGATTTGTTTCCTCATATAATAGATATGTCTTTGATTTTGTCTGATACTGAAAAGATGCTTGTTATTTCCATGGCTGAATATGTTATAGATGATTTGCACAAAATCTCAGCAATATTCAACAGGTAGCTGATGTATAGCACTGAGCTGGAGCTCACAATGCTTGGCCTCCTTCACACCTTCCTGAAGACTGCTGGTAAAGTATTTAAATATTTCTGTTCTTCAGCTTTCCTGTTTTTAAACAGGATAGTTGTATTCCATTCCTTAATAAATGGATTTGATATCTACCAGTTAAAAAAAGAGTGTATTACCAAGCAAAAGTGGGGAAAATTCATTTTTCAAACATTGTTAGACTTTTTTTTTTATATTACTGTTGTTCTATAAATGATACATGAAAAAAAAAAAAAAAAAAAGACAAACATTTTGAGTTTTCTTTTCTCAGACCCTCGTCTTATCCCCAGTAAGAATGTCATCAGTTAAGTGAATAGTAAGAGTCTGAAACTTATCCTGGTAAGCTACTTTTTATGAATATAACAAGAATATGCCAAATGAAATATATATTCAGAGTCTCACATAATTTTATACTCTTTAGAATACATAACAGTATTTATGACCTGTTTTCAATAATTAAATTATTATCATTATTTCTACAGAAGAAAAATGTGGAAGAATCATTTTACAGAGCCTGCTCTAGATTGGCTAGTGTTCAACTGAAGGCAATTTTCCTGTCTCTGGATGCTTCTGACACAGAACTATGTATTTTATTCTTTTCTCTAAGAAATGAGAGGTTGAGGGTCCCCTTTGATTATAAAATTTAGTGGACAGTCTTTTTGCTGTTAATTTTGGGTGCTCAGGGAAAAAACTCATAAAAGATATTGCTTTCTTGCTATGAAAGCAGAAAGAAGAGGGTTTCTTTTTGCCTGCAGTATAAACTGCCCAACCATTTTTTTCTCTGAGCTTGGCAAAAGCACATTCATTTATCACTTTGACTCTTTTGGCTTTTGAGTCAGCAAAGTAGAGTTTGAACACCTCTTACATCTTTTTTCCCTTCCTAGTTTTGAAAGACAGTCACAAGTACCATGCTGAGCACAAATAGACACAGACTTTCTCCTAAAGAGCTTTACAGGTAAACACTTGAAAGACTAGACATTCTAGGAAATCCAGATGTTTGGAAGGACTTGAATGAGGAAAGGGAGATGTCTTGGCCGAAGCTAAGCATTAATATTTTTACTAAAATATGCTACTAAATTTATCCTGGGTGGTGCAACAAATTTCCCTTTGTTACCCAGAGATTTCTCATTATTATGTTTTAAGGACTCATTTGACTCATAAAAGGGGCCACATGAACAGCTCTGGAGACCAACAACTCTGCTTATTCATGAAGTGAGCTTCAAAGAAATGGAATACCAGTGTTTCTTACCTCTAACTAGGGATGGAAAACTTCTTGTAGTGTGAGACTAATTTCTATGTCCATTAATTTTTTTATATCTTCTTAAACACAATAAAGTTAGTGACAATTCTGTCGAGAAGCGTTTTGGTTTGGTCTACAGCCAAGTCACCTTCGAACAATCTTATTATATACAGCGGGTGGGTATAGCTACTGCAGTCAGGGAAACTCCTGTATTCCCAAATCCATCAGACTGCCACCACTGGCTGTTTGCTCTTAAAATGAAGCAGCATTTAATGGTTCTTAGTTTTTTTATGTCAAAATACACACTACTGATCAAGAGCATAGTAATAATGACATGATTTGGGCACTGTTTTGGATTTGAACTGACCTCATGTCTTGATGTAAATCTCCTGAAGTTCTTTCATAATATTGCTACATTTGTGTCATGTTATGGAGGTGTTGGTAGAATAATTTTCACCTTACTCACCATAATTTTATACTGGTGAAATAACTCTGACTTCAGTATAAGCAATTTTGAGGATGTGGTCTGGGAAGTCAAGTCTACCCCTGAAATATATATACCGGGGTCTATGTAAGCATAATTAGAGAAAAACATACATTTGCACTACATCTTTCCAACTTTTTGGAGTACCTCTACATTAATATCAGTGTAAATTACAATAATTTGGATCCTTGATTGTTTTAAATTTATTTTTATTGTATAGCTTGGAATCAATTAACACAGATTGAAACAAGTAACTTTTAATGGTGAAAAATCTTCCCAAATCAAAGGATCAAATAGTTGTAACTCCCCAAACACTTTTTAGGGTTGTGTTATGGAGTCAAAAATCCTTACTTACAGAGGTCTCAGAGGAGCTGCCATTCATTAATGTTTTAAACAGATGCTTCACTGAGCAGCATATTTAATTAAATCCACAACTGTTGTGCTTAAACAAGACAGATTTTTACTAGAGCAAGCATAAAGTTGAATTCACAGCAACAATTATCCAGACTTGTTTTTCCAGTGTGTTTTATCAAACAGGTAGAATGCCTTTTCAAAGAAATTAGGTGTTGATCATCATTAAAAGCCCCAAAACAAAGCTCAAGATCATAGTGTGCTTGCAGCCACTGCATAAAGAATGTAGATGGCTATTCTTTCTACAAGGTCTGATGCTGTTTCCATGCGGCTTAATGGGAGCAAAACTGATTTTTGTAGCTGTTGGTGATCTATGTATATGTGTATATATATGTATGTATAAAAGGTTATATTTATGTATATATATATAATTTTTATGTATATATAAATAATGTTTTGTGAAGATCATAAACAAGTGTATGGCATAATTACTTATGTTTTAAACCAGCAAGTAGGAGACACTTGCTCTTGGTTTCAAAATACAACCCATAGGAATGCTAAAAGGATCATTGACTAACACAAGACCCAAAGCCACAAGCCCTATTTACACCAAATATCATACAGATATGGCCAGGACTAGAGTACACAATGACACCTTCACTTCCCTCAGCTCTCTGCCATAGGAACCTCATCTGGTTCAGAGAAAGTGCTGTAGATTAACACAGTAATTGCATTGGTGTTTTATCTGGGCTAGTCTACTGACCTCAGTGGAGTTCCTCTAGTTTAAATAGTAGCTGCATGATGTTAAGATCTCTGTGTGGGAAGATTCCTTTGAGAATATTGTGTAAAACTGCACACTGCGCACTGTCTTATATTCCTTCATCTTTTCAATAGAGTGCTTTGGAAGAAGCTATATTCTTTCTTCTCAAAAAGCATAAGGTCCTTAACTTGTTCAATAATGATGGAGATTTAAGGACTGAGTGAAGACTGAAAATTCAGGGAAAAGGCTGTGCTTCATCTGCTGTAGTGTTGTGATTTGCAGCACTCTACAAACCACATGAACCATCAGAGGCTTATCAGGATTTCTTTATTGCAAGAAGGGTGAGAAACAGTTGAAGCCCTTATTCTTCTTTGTACTCATCACTTCTTGTACTTCTTTGTACTCCCTAGTGTTTATGCATTTGTGGCATAAAACACACTGCAATACACAGTTGTGTTTTTGAGGAAATCTTAATTTACACCAACATTTACATAAATGAGAACCGTCTAGTCTTAAGGGCACTAAATAAAGACTGGAGATTCTGCTCCTGCTCTGCCACAGACTCCTTGTGTCAGCAGAAGGACAAATGTCTTGATCCTCTTGATTTTCGCAGTGCTTTCTAACTTCTCTTTGCCTCTGCATAATTTGTCCTGAAAATGTTTGGTGAAAGAATTTTTGTGTGCTGTGCAAACAGGACCTCGTTTTTATTGCAGCAAATAAGTAGCATTGTTATCAAATTATAACATTACCATTCTTTAATGAGTAATACTGTGTGCACTATTTAATTTATTCAATATTCAGAGACCAGCCAAAGCACTATTTTTTTTGCCTGCCATGGTAGTAATAAATGATGATATGTTACTATATTTCTGATAAATAGGATTTGTGTCAATGCACTTGTTGCTAAACAGCCTAATATTGCTGCACATAGAACAAAAAATCTTATGGTTAACGTGCAGATTTATTTTTTTAAACACTGAAGAAAACCAGCTTTTCTCCGTTTCAGGACAACGACCTATCAGATTTTGCTACAAAATAATTGTATTGTCTGGTAAAAAGACTGAGTCATGGCCCATGACAAAAATCTTTGTTCTTTTTGGAAATTCTGGAGAAATTATGCCCTAAGTGAAATTCTCAATTTTGTTTAACCATTCGTTGTCATTGATATTATCTGTTTTTATAAGAAAAATTCAGAATGAGAATGATGGCAGTTTCACAGTTTCCACAGCTCAATAAATGTCTGAAACATGGAATATTTTGATAGCTTGTGCTCTGAGCAATAAATAAACTAAGATTTATCATTTGAAATTTTTCTCACTGTTTACAAAGGTCTAGAGAAACAGAAGGATGTGATTTTACAGTTTTCACAGCTTTCTTTTTGATTGTGAAGCTAAAATTCTGAAATAGCACATATTCCAGAGGAGAATAATCATGAGCTACCTTTGAACATGCAGAAACAGGGGTCTCAGTTCTCCTTTTGTCTTTCTAGCATTTGCCTTCTCTGCAAAATAACATTAGAGCTAAAAAGGACAACAAAGAAAAGTGTGAAGATTTCCAAGAGAGTTGCCATGGTTTTAAAAGCAGTTGTAGCCAATAAAGCCAGGAGAAAATCAACACAGGAGAAACATTAAGAAGTCTAAGGAATGGTCAATAACATTATATGGGATATATGTCAGTATTGACCCATTGAAAAACACAGGGCCCAATTCCAGTCTCCTTCAGATTTGATGGCAGAAATCCCATTCACTTCAATACGATAGGATTGGAAATTCAATTTGGAATAAGATTATCATAATTATTTTAGTTGGCTGAAGTTCTTGTTTTCATATTTCCCGTAACTTGGAGTTAAAATGACTTTTCAACAATAGTTACAGTATACTACAGCAGCAATGTTCTTCTGAATAGTAGGAGGTCTCAGAGAATTCACAGTCTGTGGATGATTTTCTATCCGCAATTATTTCATCTAATTTTGTGAAGCAACACTGTTTTCAACCTTTACTGTGTTTCACAGTACCATACTGAATGCCTGTGCATATACTGGATTAAGTACTTAAGTGCAGTCTATGCTATTTCGGAATTCAAGACGCACATTACACTTATGTTAAAGATACTCCAAATGTTATCCAGTAAATTGTATTTCACTAAGCTAGGTTAGAGGACAGAGCACAATAAAGCAAGAAAAACAAAAGGTATATTAAAGAGCAGCTCAGGAAGAGAAAGATATCACAGACAGAAAAGGTAAACATTGCAACCTGGCTTGTGATTGGGATTTACTAAAGTTGCATGAATAATTATTAATAAAAAATATTAAAATTTTCCTTGATACTGGAAATATTATTCATAATAAAATAATGAATGGACTGAGACACCTAAAAGAGTAGTTGCTTTTTTGAAACTTCTAGAACTAGTTCCCATAGAAATGATTATAATCATGATTATTGTTATTGAAGTTAATGTCAATGGTATTTATTATTTATATTGCTCTTCTAATGTGTCTGTAAAAAATATTTGTAATTCCACCTTTTTTTCAGGTTATCATGCAATCTACCTCTGCAAATCAGTTGATTTGTTCTAAAGAAATTAACATTTTACAAAGCACTAACAATACAAGTATGGTCAAGTATACAATACAAGTATGCCTACAAGTATGGTCAGTCACACACTACTTACTACATTAAATCCAAATAGGAAGCTTTGATAGATATTTGGATATATTGGATATTTGGAATGAAACTTTATTCTAATGACAAGTATTTGCTGACCTGGTAATTAATGGGTCAATTGAATTTATTTGGTTTAATTTATTACTAGGAAAGCAATTTTGAAAATTTTTAGTTTTAGTAAAAAAGACTGTGAATAACTGCTCCAGTTATATATATTGAAGTTTCATATTTTCAGAAATACAGAGATAAATCAAAGCATATGGGCTCTGAAGAGTGCTTTTGTACACAACCTCTTCAAAACAGCTTCCATTCATTCCATGGTATTTATGCTGCACTTTCCTGTAAACCACCACAGGCTGAGGTGAGTAATTGAGGTGACTGACATGACAGGGTTGCTGCAGGCAATTGCATCCCTTGCATGACTGAGGTGACCAGGGATCCTCAAAGAGAGAAAGATCTCTGGCCAACTCAGGCAAACCAGGTGCCTGCAAGACCTGCAGGACCTGGATGCCTTGAATCACTGGAGTGACCGCAATGACCCAGACACCTGACTTAACTTGGACAATCCACACTCTTCAGGTTGTTATGACAGAAACAGATGAACACAGAAACTCCTGTTTTCCATCCCTGGACATCAGCTGCAGCACAGTGGTTTTAAAAAAGTCTGATACTTATTAAATTTACTTTGGCGGTCTGAAAATCCTTTGAGCTGCCTAAGGTCTCCCAGCAAAAATCTCCCTAAAGATAATTGAAATAGCGAGAGATAGACTTTGTTAATTTATCTGCTTTGACTCCCACAGTAGTGTGATAGCACCATGGACACCTTCTGCAGGAGAAAGGCAGGGGATAACCCAGGGACAGCAAGCACCACTGACAGTAGTCACAGTCTGAATGGGACCTTAGAGACAGCATAAATCCAAACTGCTGACGGGGCTAGTGCAGAAGCATTTTTAGTGGTAATAACAGAGAAAGAAAAAGATGTGATGAGTGGACACAAGTAAAAATCCAACGCACTGTTGTACTGTTGATTACTAGTTATTTTAATTCCATCTTTTCTGTGACCAAAATGTAGCAGGGCCTAGGAAAGAGGTCCAAATGGTGTTCTGAATGAAATATAATCGTTTTATTTCCTCTAGCCAAAACTATATTTAGCCTTGGTACAATAAATCCATCATTCTACTGATAGGAGCAGTAAATAGATATTGCAATCGAAGTGTATATTTATGAATTGATAAAGTGACTATCTCCAGAGACTTGTGCCTTCAGGTCAGTACAATCCTTTTTTGAAGTTACAGTGCAATGGCTCTGGAGACTGGACAGCTCCTGGGTTTCTCTTTTTTACCAGACAGTACAACAGAATGGGCTGTGGACATGAAAAGTAGTGTAATGGTAAAAAAAAAAAAAAAAAAAACCAAAAAAAAAAAAACCAAATTCGAGTAAAGTCTGCCCTCTAGTTAACCCTTTTATATTGCACCAAGCACTGCACTTTATACCCAGAGCTCTGCGAATTTAGCATTCCCTGGAAATATATTGTATTATTATTTGTTCCATCATTTCCTTTTCTCTTTGTTCATGTTGCATTAAGATGATAATAATAGTAATGTGCTGTATATTAAGCCATCTCCTTAAGATAAAAAACAGCAGTTATCCACTAAAATATT
>JAAGNO010008505.1:28578-65219 GCA_033439905.1 Ceryle rudis | reverse complement strand
AGAGGCTGCAGGACACAGCGTACGTAGCTCACTAGGAGAGGCTAGAACAGAAAAGGCGAAAGGAGGAGTGGTGTAATTGTTGTCTTCTGTAGCTGAAGGAGATGTTAGAGAGACAAAATAACCAAACTCTTCTCAGAGAACAAGGGAAGGACAAGAGACAACAGGCACAACCTGCAATAGAGGACATTCTCTCTATTTATAAAAAAAAATTCTCCCCTTGCCCCAGAGGAGGTTCAGGGTGGTAGAGGTGTCAAGAGAGGCTGGGGAGACTTTACCCTTGGAGGTGCTGATCCTGAGCACCCTGTTCTAGTCTTGAAGTTAGCCTAACTCTGAGCAGAGAGCATTCAGATACCTTCTAGACTAACACTTGCTGTGAGTCTGTGATAACATTGTAGTATGGGAACAAACTCAGAAGTTATCGTAGCTTTTGTAGCCCTAGCTGGGTTCCTGTTATGGATTCACATCAAATTGCCAAATGTGTTTTCCACCATCTTTAACTGATCTTAGCCCAGGATACAGCTTGCAACTTCATGTCATGCTGCCCGTGGTGTATAGCTTCTTGGTGTTGCTGCTAGTGAACATCACCTTGTGTATTACTGAGGGGCCCTCAAGCTGGATTTGAAAAGCCAGTTTAGCCCTTGACATGAGAAAGGTGCCCAGCCTGTTCTTTCTGAGTGCACTCTGGTACTCTTTGTCTGTTTATTTTGGTCTACCTGGCCGCTCCTGTATTGCAACAGAGTGCTGGATCCTGAGAGATGCTATATGCCACAGGCTGTCCTCAGTGGTTGCTCTAGGTCTCTCTATCTCACTTTGTTCTTCAACACTGTCCCATCAGGCTTTGCACCTTCAAACAGCTCTTGCCATACTGCAGGCCGTGTTGCGTGTACCCTCAGTTTCCAGCTGTTGATCACCATGCTGGTGGGCTATAACACAACCCTCCCACTATTCCAGACACTTTGAGCTGAACTCCATCCCTGTTGTGGACACGATTCTGTCTGAAGGCCACAGGGGCACTAATAAGGATCACAAATTTCCTCCGACAAACCCGTGGATAAGGACATGTTGTTCTGGGTCAGAGAATTGTCCACGGCGCTTTTTTTGTTGGGTTGTGCAAAGATAACCCTGAGACAACTTCTGGTTGGCGCTGTGTCAAACACCTGCTCAGGTGTTCCTAAACAGGAATTCATGACCCTCTGTCCTTAGAATTCAACCTGCCCGCTCAGATTCCCACCATAACGCAGAACCACCCTTTCTCAAAACATTCGTGATCTAACAGGCTCCTTTGAGAACACTTGTTAATGGAAAGTAGCAAATACTTTTAACACTGGTGTATTATACACCTGCTAGGATTTAGACATCATAAAATAAAACCTATCTGCTCATCTTTCACCATTCTCATGCATTTTAGGGCCAAGTTTTGGAGAAAGAGTGGAAGAGCGTTTTCTCTCTTTCAAAAGCTTTATGTCTTGCAAAACTGAATCAGGAGGGACACTACCTTTTATACCTGCTGTTTCCCTATGTAACGATGATTGTGTTCACCGGGACAGCACAATGCTTTACCAGGTGATCTGTTTCCTATTCACCTACCCATGGTGACAGGACCTTCGGCATCTGTCCACACTTGGTTCTGGATGTGCACGTGCCTTGTGCGCACAGACTCATAGGGTGGATTCTTGAGGCACATGTGCGTCCTTGAGATTCTCTGCCAAAGTAAAAGAGATGGAGTAAAACATATTTATGTGCCAATGTGTGACAGCGTGTGTCATAACTGCCAATTCTGTTACTCACTCTCTGCTTTCTTTCCCTCTTTCTTCTGTTTGTCCGTCTCTCTTTCTCCCTTTCACCAGTAGCAGCCATATTATTACACAGATGTCCTGACCGTGGGTTGTGCTGTGGGGGTCGGCTGCTGCTTTGGGACACCACTTGGAGGCAAGTGGCTGTTCTGTTTCCTTTTTCTCAGGTACCTAAATCCTCTCCTGCCTAGTCCTCTTCTCCTCTCCCCCTTTCCTGCACCATAGTTTTGATTTGGCATCTACTTTGAACAAAGAAGCTTACCTTTAGCATTAGCAGCCTCTCCAGCATCTCTGACAGTCTTTTTTTCCCTGTTGTCAGCCCTCTGGAGTCGGGAAGGCTGTCTAGAACAGTGGTCTCCAAATTGGGGTGTGCCAGATCATCCTTTGGGGTGTGAGAAGGAAATACTGGAATTTCTATTTTGTTTGTTTGTTTGTTTTAATCTAAAAAAGAACCAAAGCAAAACAATTAAGCTTTATTAATATTCAGCATACATATTGGCAGCAGTGCCCTCACCCAGCCCCTGTGTCAGAAGGCCACATATCACATGATGTGGGTGTGGAGTATTCACGAAGTAGAGGATTGGTAGTGGTGTCCCCACTTTCAGCATATTGCAGTGTATTGCGACCACTGTGTGCCCAGTTAAGTGAATTTATGGATTCTATTATCTGGCGTTAACTAAACTAACCCTCACAATAGGGACAAGTGGCTTGAAAACATTCCTGCTAAGAGACCGTGGGTTGAAGAGAACACTAATAATGCGAGCACAGATGAATGACAAGAAAATGGCAGAGCTGACACTTCTATTCCTAGTACGGTTCTTAATCAGCCAAATTCCCAGGTACAATGACCAGCTAATCAGGTCTGACAAGCAGTTGGCCAAAAAAAAGATAAATTATCAAAGGCTTTTTTAAATATGGATTTACATCCACTACCATTAACGATGAACCTCGCCTTAAGTGTATGTTGTGCTTTGAGAAGTTAGCTAATGACACTATAAAGCCATCGGAATTAGCAAGACGTGTAAACACTAAGCAGCCAGAACATGAATGTGAACCTTCACCTTTTCTCCGTGATGTTTCAAACTGTGTGATACTCAGGATTTTACAAAATTTCACTGAGCTTAAATGTTTAGAAGCCTCATTTGAGGTTTCTTGCTTGATAGCAAAAGACAGAAGGATACATATCACTGGGGAAAGAGTTGTTCTTCCTGCCACGGTAAAAATAGCTGTAATAATCAGCAGAAACCAACACGGCAGCAAACCAAAATGCATTCCTTCGTCAGCAAACATTGTGGGAAGACGCATAGAAAACGTAGCTGAAAGTTTGAAGAAACAAGAATCAGTACAAATTGTACGGTGTGAGTGGCTTGCTATGCAGCTGGAGAAAAGGACAGTTGTTTCTGACATGTCTCAGCTTATGACATTTGCTAGATTCTGTTTCGACAGTGAAATACATGAAGAACTACTTTCTGTGAGCTTCTAAAGGAAAGATCTACCAAAGAAGCTTTTTCCCAGCAGTAAATAGCTTCTCTAATGAAAATATTTTATGGAAAAGCCGTGCAAGTCTAACAGCCAGTGGAGCAGTTGCTTTGACTGACATGAGAAAAGGATTGTGTGCTAAGGTTACATAGATAGCACCGCATCTGAAACTCATTCACTGTGCTGTTCAGAGGCAAGCTATTGCAGCAAAGAAATGCAAGCCAGCCACGCACAAAGTGCTACGGGATGTTACTGATGTGGTTAATTTCGTAACAACGAGACCTTGAAACAGTCGACTCTTTACAATACTACATCACGATTTGGGGAGTGACCATGAAAATCCATTGTACCATACGGATGTTTGCCGGTTAACTCGTGCCGGAGGGGGTTTAAGAAGAGGTGTTGAATTTAAAGACCAGTTACACATTTTTCTTTCACAAGAAGAGAAGTGTTCTGAATTTTCTGACCTTTCCTGTGATGACAAGCATCTGTCACTAACATGCTACCTAGCAGTTACTTTCAAAAAATTGAACATACTTGCGTAGCTCTTCAACGTGAAAGTGACGTTCTAACGGCCAGTGAGAAAGTAGCTGCTTTTCAAAAGAAATTTCTCGAGAAACTTGTGAATTTGTTGCCAACAAAACCTGTCATACCTGTACACTTAAAAAACTTGGAAACAGAAGTTTCCAACCTGTTTTAAAATCTTCCAGATTAAGAGTTTCGATGGGTTTTGAACCCGTTTGTTAAAGACACAAAAATTCAACACCTTCTGATTAGTTTGCAAGAACAACTGATTGACCTCAGGGAGGATGAAAATTTACTATCCGACAAAAATGTCAACAAAAATCTTTGCCCAAGTGTTGGATGAGATCGAAAAATGAGGATCGTGGTTTAATCAGCGCAGCCAACAATGCATTTCTTGCATTTGGATCTGTGTATCTTTTTCAGCCATTAAGATCAAGTATCAGAATGAACTAAACATGGAAACAGACCTAGGAATCACCTGTATCACAAAGTGCTAAATCAAGATTTTAAAAAAATAAAGGATATAAATATTTTTAGTAACAATAATAATAAAGAGGTCCATTAATAAATAAACCTGATTTTTTTTTAATTGATTATTTCATCTTTATCTCATCCTTTTTAGATTTCTATACTTTGTGTATGTTTTATATTGTACATAATATATTAGCACAGTGGTACATGTGTCTGGTTTTAAATACACTTTTATTGGGGGGTATGTGCTCAAAATTCATTTGTTGGTAGGGATGTGCAACCAAAGAACTGTGGAGACCACTGCTCTAGAAGACTACTTAGAAGCCTCTCTCATGCTTCCAACATTGCACTTCTGATTTTAACTTTCCTCCCGTTCCAATTCTTTCTAGGGGTCCTTTTCAGCATTGAGGTCACTTCCACTTACTTTGCTGTGCGCAATTATTGGAGAGGTTTCTTTGCAGCTACTTTTAGTGCCTTCATTTTCCGAGTCCTTGCTGTTTGGAACAAGGATGCAGGTAAGCCAAGAGCCCTTCCTACTTCTCTTTGTACAAAAGTTGCTCTATTAATGGATTATTTTCCATCCTCCTCAAAACCACAACTTTGTATGGTGTTTGAAATTTCTGCCATGACCTGTGACTTCCCCTGGTAGAGAAGGGAAGAGAAAGGGAAATATCTGATATCATCAGTTGTATAATCCAACCTATTCCTAGATGTGCTGGGGATATGACTGAAAAATGACTGAATATGAGTCCTCATCAAGTAAGAGGGCCCTTGAGGTGGGATGGCATAAATATTACATCACAGAGGATGTAACACGTGCTACAGCGTATGCTTCCGCGATCTGCTGGAAATGCCCCGATCTGCTTTTGTCACGTCTTAAATAGAAGCATAAAACCCAAATAATCTGTAAAATGGAGATGATAAAATTATTAGGAGGCTACAGGACTGGTAGGGTATCTCGAGTATATGAAAAGTGTGAGTGCAACATTTGGGCAGGTAGCTAAAGAACAAGACGAGCTTGTTCAGGAGAGCATTTCAGATACTGTGGGAATGGAGTTCCAGCTGATGCGGGAGGCTGCCATTGCTCGGTAAACTTTCTTTTTTAATAATGTTATTATCTTTTTTGTTTGCAGTTTTATCTACTTTATTTATCTATTCTCCATGTGGGCAGTTCCCTTAGTTAAAACTGCTATAATGTATAATCTCTCTTGACTTCACTTGTTTGGAATTTTTGTTTGTTTGTTTTAAAACATTATTTGTCTTGAATATTCTCTTGAATATAGAAAGTGACTACACTTTCTACTTGAATGCAGAAAGTGACTATATCTTTGTGAAACACTGTCTCATACTGAGGTGTATTCAACCATCAGATCTACCACAAAAAAAAAAAGCAAAAAAAAAGCAAAAAAAAAAGCACATCTTTCTGTTCTTTCCAGAGAAAAATGTAAGAAATTCCAAAACAGATGACAGGAGATAATCTCCTATCCTTCCCTTTATCTACTCCAGCTCCCTTGCTGGTCTCCCAAATCATTAAAAATTAGCTTAATCCTGAAATGTCTTAATTATTGTCCCTTCTTCAAAAATCATCCGGACAGCTTTAATATTCAAATTAATGGCTCCTTATGTTCTCCTTCCTTGGCTGGCTGGATTAAAAAGTTCCATGATCCAGCTGTCTGTGAAAACTACTTCCTTTTCACAATTCTGAATTTTCTTTGTCTCTGTTGCCAGTCTCCCAGTCCTTGTATTAAGGGGATAGAAACCAGTTAAGTAATTCTTTATTTTACAGCCTTTCATCTTGACTGCTCTAACTTCTCTTTCATGGCTTTTCTTGCTCGCCTCCTTCTGAAAGTTACAAGCCCAGTGTTTTCAGCCTTTGTTCATGCAAGGGGTTTTCTTAGGGCCCCTCTCCGATGCCTTCAAAATCTCCCAGAAGTTATGCACTCAGTAAATAAGCTGATGTCTTTGTGATAGTTTCCTGTATGGCTACTATTATCATCCAGTAGGAAAGCCTTTGTATCAGGTAAGTTAATGAACTTGAAACTGGATGAAACTGCTTCCTTTAATGTGCACTACGTGCATCTAGTTGCACACGTGGAACATGTCAACAACTGCAAATTCATACATAATATGTGGACAAACTTTTATGCTTAGACAAGAATTTGCCATCTTATTCTGAAATATTTTTGAGATGCAAGGATTGGAGCTCCAACCAGGTGTGGTTATTGCATGGATCTATTGGAAGGATTTACAATACTGCAGTGCAATACTGTGCATTGTAGTACTATTTTTATGTGGGTTTTGCATCTTGCTAGCAGGTGCAGATAGGAAAAAGGTAAAAAGACCCTTTTCTTAGAGCTGTCTACACCGATCCAACTCTCCTTCTTGAAATAAATTAGATTTCTTTCCAAGGTATCACTAATCTTTCTCCACTGTATTACTTTGCACTCATCAATACAGAATATTGCCTTTCTTACGCAGTCCTCTCTGCTGCCACCTAGGGTAGACTGATTCAGTGTCACTTGCAGATTGTGCAGTCTTCCACAGAAAACTCCGAGACATAGAATCATAAAAAGATTTCATTTGGAAGAGAACCTTGCAGCTCTCTACTACAAGCTCCTACTTACAGCAGGAGAACTTTCCACTGGTTCTCTGGGCGTCAGTTCCAGTTCTGAACCACCTCCTCAGAAAGAAGCATTTGCTCATTATAGGTAGACAAAATTCCCTTGCTGAAAGTTGTGCCCATTGCCTTTTTCTCTTCACTGCGTGCTTAGAACTCCCCTGTGAGGTAGAGGAGACTGCTGTTAGAACGCCCTTGAGCCTTCTCATTTCCAGGCTGAGTAGACCTCGTTCGTGCAGCCCCTCCCATGCCCTGCACCATCCTGGGGCTCAACAATGGAATCTCCTCAGTTTTGTAACATTTTGTTTGTACTGGGTTTTCTAGATGTGGCTTCATCAGTGCCGTATAGAAGGGAATAATCACCACCCTCAAAGAGCTGGTTCTGCTTTTGCTGCTGTGGCCCAGTACGTGGCTAGCTTTCACTGCCACAAGGGCACATGCTAAACATCATATCCACCAGGACCTACTGGCATGAGAGCAGAGCTTTTCCTAGGCCCTCGGGATGTACTGACACACTTGCCATCCCACATGCAGGACTAAATATTTGTCTGTGTTGAATTTAAGATATTTCACCTGGTTGGAAGCCAGTCTGAGTGAAGCCCTCCAGGTGACAAACCACCCCCTTCTCTCCCTTCCCAATTCAGTATGGTCACTGATGGGCGAGTTCCATCTTATCATCTAGGACTTTGATGCAGATGTTAAACAGAGTCAGCTGCAAAAGTCACCTCTGAAGAAATCCATTCAACTCCACAGGGCCCCAAGACAGCAATTAGCAACTCTTGCCACACGTGTACATGTCTGACATTATAAACTCTCTTGGTTTTGCTCCCTGGGCTAGCTTCTGACCCATAATAATATTTTCCATTTTGCTGTTTGATCAGTACACCTCTACGTGAGGCTCCACAGACTCATGTGGGACCTCCCAATAATCTAAATAAATACCATTCCCCTTAACCTGGTTCTCATGTTTTGTTAAAAAAACTCCACGTCGTATAGTTTTTATTCATTTGAATTACCCTTCTGATTTTTTTTTTCCTTGGCTTTGAGGTTCAAAAGAAGCATTTCCAGGGTTGTGCTTCCTTTTAAAATCTATATGTATTTTACTAATTTGCCAGGTGCTGTCTTTGCCCTTCACCACATTCCTCCACAGTCTTCTGAAACACGTACGCTAACCATCGGTCACCCTCCAGTCTCTGGAAGGCCTAATGCTCATTAGAGAAGGTGAATTATTTTTTCAAATAGCTCATCCACCTCATTCCTAATCTGCCTCAGATCTTAATGCCTTTTAAGACCGCAGGTTCTTTAACAGCTCTTTTATTGTCATTTTCTACCTCCAAGCTGCATCACTGCCACCGGGAAGTAGTAGATAGGGAAGCAATCACATCAGAGTAGACCGATGTGACTAAGTTGGGTAGCATTTCACCATACTCCTTTTCTTTCTTGGACAAAATCTTCGGTGGTTTCTGGATACTAATGGATTTGTTGGCCGGCTTTACACCAGGATCTGTACTTTCCAAATAGCATCTGGCCCACTCTGGTCAGCTGCTGCAACTTAGGCCCCTGTTTGCTAATCATGGAAGACTGGAGTTCTGCAGTTTTCAGGATCTCTGTTTTACCACGTCCCGAACCTTCATCTTATTTGCCATAGTGTTTTACACCTGGCATTCCTCGTGCTCCTTCTGATAATTTCTACACATCACTCAGTGTTATCTTCAAGTTCAAAGCTTTTTTTAACTAGACTTCACCCTTAACCAGACTTTCTCATTTCTTTTTGCTTCTTTTAACTTTCATCTTGTAAGAGCTGGACAGCTACTCTAGTAGAGTTTGTTGTCAACAGAGAGAAAAGGGCTTAGGCATTCGGTTTCAGGATGACTTAGTCACTTAGGAAAGAGGATGAAGATAGGTGGGATGAATCTTTCTTTAGAAATATTTTTCTGGTTTGTGGGAGTAGAGAGGGAACCTAAAAAGACTCAGATTAAGTGCTGTGACCGTTCCCCTTTGCTCTGGTCATCTTTGCCGCCCTGTGACAAAACTCTTTGAAAGTGAGCCTTGCTATATTTTCTAATGCACTGTCACTTAGTGTCTTGGATTATCTGTTTCCTAAAAATAAATTGAGATGATTTCTTTCTTGGCATAACCTCACAAAAAAAGAAGACATCCTGCTTTTCACAAGCCTCTATCACTGACTGTTCTTCTACCCCTCCCTTGTACAACCTCTGTGTTTGTTGGACCCCTCCATTAAACTCACTTCCCTGGCAGAGAACTAATTCAGGAAAAGAGCAGATAGGTTTTCTGGTAGGTTTTAATGAAGTCAAAGAACTCAGTGAAGGCTTTGACATGTCTTGGAATGGGCCTAGTGGGAAGAGAGAGCAGTGAAGCCAGAAGGGAAGGGTAAAAAGGCAGGGAGTAAGATCTTCCCATTTTGGATAGTAGCATGTGGTCAGACAGGCTTAGCTATCTTAGGTAATGTAACCCACAGAGATCTGACTAAATCACAGTGCTATATCTAGTCCTAGCTGACCAGTTAACAAGTAATGCCTTCTGTAATTATCATATAATGCTAGATTTTAATTGTTTCCTTTCCTCAAATAATTCCTTCATCCAGGACCAGTTTGATTCATATCCATCCTCCCTCAGCTGCATTTCCACTCTGCACTAGATTGATAATCTGTACTTGACCTGTGGGCATACAGATATTTACTGTTTCCACACAGTTAGGTACTCCAAGTAAAAAAAGCAGGACAGGTTTCAACATCTGAGTCGTTTTAACAGTGTGACAGCACCAGGAGAGGTGAGCTGGAGAAGATGGGGCTTAGCTGATCTTTTTAATCTCTGATTTCTAAGACTTTCATTCTTTTGGCCCTAGGCAGAAATAACTTCAGAGAGTACCTGAGTTTTGTTTCTAGAAGGCAATCACAACTGTGTGTGGCAAAAGCTTCTCCAGATACATAAGCACCGCCTGCCTCAGCAAAGAGAGTTTGCAGAGTCAGTTAGTGGGAAGAATTATTTGCTGGAGAATGGATTACACAGAATCACAGAACATCAGGGGTTGGAAGGGACCTCGAAAGATCATCTAGTCCAACCCCCCTGCCAGAGCAGGATCACCTAGAGTAGGCCATACAGGATGGTAGAAGAAAAGAAAGAAAGAAAGAAAGAAAACCCTTTAAAAAAATCTGGGATTGTAGCTCAAGTAATATATATTCTCTGAAAATGAACCTATACCATCTAGAGTGCCAGGGGTGCAAGTGCTCAAAAATAGGCACTACTAAAATTGGAGCAATCTGCCAATCTGTAATGTATAAAATGTCATGAAACCACACAGGAGCATGTTCCTATGTAAGTTCCCCTGTCCCTACCCCTAGTTTTTATGGCATTTTACTTCTCACCTCATCATTCCCTTTCCTCCTCTACCTCTTCTCCCACAGTTACCATCACAGCCCTGTTCAGAACAAACTTTCGCATGGATTTCCCCTTTGATCTGCAAGAGCTGCCGGCATTTGCTGTAATAGGGTAAGTTCCCAGGAACCTGGGTCTTTGCCCTACAAAGGTTATTACTGGAGCTCTGTTAGGAATTCTTTTGCAAAAGAGTTACATAAATCTCTTTTAGACATTTTTATTGCCACAAATAAGGCCTCTGCTTATTGAGATCCCTCCTTCAGAAGTGGTACCCTTGGAGCAGAATGGGTAAGGAAGGAAATGGGGATATTATCAAGCTGTTGTTATTTCCTTTCAGTATACCTTTTTCAGAAATAAGTACTGGCAAAAACAAAAAAAAAAAAAAAGGTGTCCCTTGGTCTAGGTTCTGCATATAGATTTACTGAATGGCCCTTTAACCATTTTGGTGACATCCCCAAATGAACTCACCCAACAAATATGGCCTTTTCACTTGACAAAAATGGGACAAAGGATTTAACCAGGAAGTTTACCTTTTACAAGATCAGAATGGTTGTCCTTTTCAAGAGAGGTTGGTACACTTGACATAGTGGCAAGGGTAACTGGACCGTAACTGGATTCAGAGAGAACAGCAGTTACTGAGTTGTCAGTTTCATTTCTGAAGGAAATCTTGGGAAATGAAAGAAAGAAATGAAGAAAAATGAGACGAGAATTGGGAAATACTAGAGAAAAACTGAATTCAGAACTGCTGTGAGGAAAAGTCTCGGGTTAGAGACTGAGGAAGGTTCCAGGAAAATCGTTGCAGAGCTGTAGAGAAGGGAATACACTGTAGGAAGAAATACCCATGCTCGTGTTGTGAACATGCTTTGTTGCAAGACCTGGATCCAAAACCAAAATATATTTGAAGTTTTCCAACCCCTTTTAGTAGGCTGTCCTCATATTCATTTACCTGAATATGAACTCAAGAGGTATTTTTTGAAGATGTCAGCTATGTTGAAAATCTATGAATATAGAGGAGCTTTTGCTAGCAATACGAATCCACCTTGTTCTTCTCCTTAAATAGACTTGCATGCTGAACTCAAGGGAACCTCTTTGTTTAGATTGGAAAGGGAAAAGGTATTCCTTGTGATTTACAGCTGATAGAAGGAAAAACTTCTTGTCATTGTATTTTGAACAGAGTTGGCAGAGCTGCTTTTTTTTCAGCACTGCACATAGGCTAGGCAAGGAGCATATGCCAACTGTGAATTCTTTCAAATACCTGAGTGTTCACCACGGTATTTTTTAAAAGCATTGGATAAAGAGTTGGATAGTCCAGAATATATACAGGAGGACCACTTCTGGTTTATTGACAAATTGATAGGCAGGAATAGAAGGATCTATTTTTTAATATAAAGTATTATGAAGAAACTCAGTGCACTGTGCAGCCCTTAGTCTTATAGTGCCTAAGGGACTGGTCTATTTTAACAGTAGTCCTAAACAGCACTGGCTTAATTTAAGCAAAGCTCGTTGGACATTTTTGTCTGTGAATAGTCTTATGTTTAGTTTAAACTTGTTTCTATGCAACTTTTAAATGTTCGAGCAATATTTTTTTCAACATACAACTTTTAAAGTTAGCTAAATTAATCTTCGAATGAGAATTTGGCAAAAGCCTGCCTAACATATAACACGGGAAAATTGCATTCATTTTCAGCATTAATGGAAGGAAAATGTTGGCTTGTCCTCCTTGTCCTCAGTATTCTGTGTGTTAATTATTTGCCACATGAAATAATACTCCCCCTTACCAATTCTAAATGCACTCCTTTCACTCTTTTGGGTTTTTATTCACCTTTGAGTATTAGTCCCTATTTAACCAGTCTCATTAGGCTACAGAGCATAAGGCTCAAGTCCAGTTCTTAGACAACTATAACTTTTTTTGTTTTATTAAGATCAGGAACATAGGTCTAAGTGATTAGGATTGTAGAGATGACCTGGTTTGCTTTAGGCACATGAGTTGCTATTACTTGTAATGTTTGATATAGGTGTGTAATTTTGAATCAGAGTTAAACTCCCTTCATTTTTACTATTTCCAGTTCCAAGCTGATGTCCAGCTTCTGACAGTACTGGGCTTCACCAGCCCTCACTGAGATCTGTCAGTCCCTTTTTATACGATATTTTTATAGATTATTTAATAGATATTAATAGATGATATTTCCCCCTCCAAGGAAGAGAAAAATTAAGCAGCAAAATGGCATGTGTATGACAAAGATGTCCCAGATAATCTTTTCCCTTTCATCAGGGAATCAATACCTTCAAGTGAGCTGCTGTAGGAGTAACCCTCTAGTTGACACCTAAAAGACTTCATAAATCTCAGCAGATGGAAAACACTTAGTCATTTCCTTGGTTGATGGTTTGTGTATTGTCTGTTGTTTGGTATTATTTTATTTATTTTTCTCCATTTTAGGATTTGTTCTGGATTCCTTGGAGCGTTTTTTGTTTATCTCAATCGCCAGGTGGTCCTATGCATCCGACGTCATACAGCTCTGAGCCAGTTTCTCACCAAATAGTGAGTTCCTTTGAAGATACTCTCTTTAGAGACCAGGTTTTTAATACTCTACTGGTATTGGATAGTAACAAACACTTTCTGGAAGCTAGTAGAACTATTTCAAGTGTAAGATAATAAAAACATGAGAAACTGAAATTATCTGAAAGAGATCTGTAAAAAAAGTGGGAATTTATTTAAAACTTTCATTTAGTTTCTCAGAATTTTGTAGGTCCTTAGACTGAAAGAAATTAAAGGTTATATTTTCTCTTCCTAAATACCACAGCATCTTAGCCAGAATTTCTTGTAGAGGACACAGTAATTTTTCAGGGGAGAAATGACAGGATTAGTCCAGCACATGGAGGCAGCTTAGGCTCATGTTGTCTTAGTGCCCATGAAGTGTCACAGTGTACCCAGCACCCCATCCTGGGATTGGACACAGCAGTAGGAAAGCACAGGCTTCAGCCTGATGCCCAACTAGACCCCACTGGCTGAGCACAGCTAGACCCACTAGCCACCAAAAATACCTTGCCAAAAATCGTGACGGTCAGCAATTCAATGGAAAGCAGTTTGTCTCTTGAGTGCAATGGGGGATACATATAGAACTGTATGGGAAAACCCCTACATTTAAATACAGTAGGACAGGGTACATTGCATGGGGCATGAAGAATCAGGACAAGTGGAGGAGGTGCTGACTTTTGAGAGTAGGCCAGCACATCATTGTAAATACACATCCCCTTCACCTCATGTATTCCAGTTTGTGCGTTTTGTACTTGACTCTCTCCCTCCACCCCTCCCATTACATTAATTCTGATGGGAAAAATGGCTTTGCTGACAGTTGAACTCTCTCTGGATTATGATAATCAGTGGAGCAGGGCATTAAATTGCCAGTAACAAAACTTGAAAGCAACAGATACAGGCGTGACAGAGGTTTCACAGAAATAGCATTCCTAGTCCTGAAGTGCTACTGCTGCAAGAAAAGAATGTGAGGTTATATTTTAATAAACTTTTCTTTCCTTTCAGCCGCCTCATATACCCTGGGGTTATAACCTTCCTTATAGCAACTATGACCTTTCCTCCTGGATTTGGGCAGTTCATGGCAGGAGAGGTGAGAGTGGAATGCAATTTGCAATCTTGTTCAGTTCTGCAAAACAGTTTCCCTTTATCCTTTGCCCCAGTAATCCTATGTCATGGAAAGATATAGGAGGAGTTTGGACTGAGGATGGCCTGTACTCTGAGACTCATGATCTCTGCTATCTTCTTCATATAAAACTTGAAAAAGGTCCACTCTCCTAAGCAAGTAAAAGTAGTTATCCTATCACCAACTCAGGTAAAGTCCCACCTCTCTTCCTGAAGATTATAAATGTGCATTAATTCTCATAATCATGGATTACCAAAGTAAAAATCTCCTCTACTTTCTTGGAACAGAGGTAGACTATTTACTCTGTCTAGTCTCATGGTTCATGCCTGTTTGGTTGTTGGTTTTTTTTGCTGTTTAGTTGATGCCACGGGAAGCCATCAGCTCTCTCTTTGATAACTATACCTGGGCAAAATACACAGGGGACCCTCAGATCCTAGGGAAATCTGCTGCCTGGATCCATCCTAAAGTCAGCGTCTTCATTATCATTCTGCTCTTCTTCCTCATGAAGGTAGGAAACCCAGCTCACCATAACTGTTCTCCACTCAGAGTGGATGTTCTTAATACATTGTAAAACTCTGTGAACTGCCAATGAGGAGTTGCTGGGTATTGAATGAATGCACTACTACTGCAATGGGTTCTTAAATCTTTTTATGTGGTGTTTGCCCACCTTGAATGCAAGATCACCAAAATTATTAGGGAACAGTTTCCTGGTCTTAATATAGTTTTCTCCTTCACTCCTCCTTAGGACATCTTCCTCATGAGTCGTGCTGAATGACCTTTGGTACCCACTGTGTAGCAGTTGCTAGGGAGGTCAAGTTCCTCAAGTTCCACAAAAATTAAATAATTGAGTAAAAAGCTGTCAGATAATTTATATTTGGTCTAAATAAAGTCTGATACAGTCTACTTGATATTCCTGACTACAGACAAATAAGAATATGCAAGCACAATCTGTAGCTGCGTGAGGCTCAAGTAGTTGTTAGGAATACCATAACTTGATGGAGAAATCCATCTGAAAACAGTTTTGCTCCCTTCTTGGAAAGCAAGAGCAGATTAAATGTTCTAAGATGGCATGGTCTGTGAAGTTGAAACTTCAGCCTCTAAAAGGATCAGCTGTGTAACCGATGCATGACAAAGCAACAGAAGAGATTCAAAAGAAAAAAAAAACATTATATGCCGGAGTTCAAAAAACAAGTAGCAAGAAAATAATTAAAAAAAAAAGAGATAAAAGCATAAAAATATCATAGAAATGGTGGAGTTTTTCGTTGCTGTTACAAAGAAGCAAAAGAACTGAGGCCACCTTGCAGTATCAGTTGATCGTTTCAGTAGCTCAGGAATGAACAACAATGATTGCTTGACACAACTGATTCCACCTAAAGTAAAACACTGTGTTGAATTTCAGACAGAGAGTTAAAGGTTCTGCCTCTGTGATGATTCTGCTTGTGGTGCATCAGCAGATAAGATCTCATTTACTTAAATAAAAGAGGGCTGGACTACATGGTGTATCTATCCTGAGCCCATCTGTTCGCCTTTGAAAGAGCTGCACTGGCCTTTGAGGCATTTCTAACAGTAGGCTGTTGCCTCCAGAAGTCTGTACGTGCTGTGCTAAGGCAGCATGTGAATTGTCTTAGCAGTACCAGGATGGATTCCATCATTTTGCCCAACAAAGCGATAGGACAAGAGGCAACAGACACAAGCTAGAACAAAGGAACTGGACTTCAAGAAAAAAAAACTCCCCTAAGTGTAGGTCAGCGGTGGCACAAATGTCCAGAAAAGCTGGGGAATCCCCATACTTCAAGATGTTCAGAACTTATCTGGATTAGGCCCTGAGCAATCTGATTTAACTTACAAATTAGCCCTTCTGGGAGCAGGGAGTTGATGGAGAGACCTCCAGAGTTCCCTTCACACTGAAATCTTTCTGAGTCTGAAATTTTGACAACGCTGTTCTATGAAAAGCCTAGCTGTTTGGAGCAGTAGGAAATCTCAGCTTCAGGTCCAAGGCAAAGGAGTTCTTGTGTTCGTCCATCCCCTTGGTGATTCAGGTTCCCTCCCATTACAGCAATCACTCAAAGGTTTTCTGCATCAGTGTTGGTGTGTTGCCAGAGCTCCTCCAGCTCCCCTTCACACCCCACAGCCTCTTTACCCTTCAATCGTTCTGGCTGAATTGCCACATCCCTCAGAACATGTCTCCTCATGGATTCACAAGCTGGGCAGTGGAGTGGGGCTGCAGGAAATGCTATTGCTGCTCAGTAACAACTGCACCCTCTGCCTCTGTTCCAGTTCTGGATGTCTGTCATTGCTACCACGATGCCAATTCCTTGTGGAGGCTTCATGCCTGTTTTTGTTATAGGTGAGTTTCAATTTTGTGTTGAAGCATATAGATCTGACAAGTGGAAAGGGTAAGGGAGACATTGCATATGCATCCAGTAGGGTTCTTCTTGTGGATGAGTCATCGTCACTTGATGTCTGTGACAAGCTCAGTTAACAGTCCATATAACAGCCTCTGAGTCTCTGCTTTTGTCATTTTCCCACCCCCCGAATCCAAATGCTGAGGAGGAAATCCCTGTCCTCTTCTCCATAAGGAAAGCCACACTGTGGGGAGGCGTGCCGAGCCACGACCTTCTAATGTCTCTGCCCCTTCACCTACAGAGAAACTTTGATCCCCCAATTAGTAGTAGTTTCTCCTTTCACCCCTGAATGCCAACTGGAAGAGATAACCTCAAAACTAGTACCTGCAGTGTAATCCACAACTTACTCATTTCTGCTGATTGAAATATGGTAACATACAAGGGGGTTTTGGTACTTAAATGGTTTTAATTCCAAGACCAAACAATTAAAATAATAAGATGTTAAGTAAGAGAGGCTATATTAGACAAAGTAAAAAAGCTCATGAAGTTCAGCATTAAGTACCCACAGCTCTTAAATGGTGTGTGCTAAGGGCCTCTGGGTTCTGGCACAACTGAACTTCAGTCAGTAACATGCCCATGCAGTGACGAAGGCTCACCACAAACAAGGCTGTATTAGGAAAAGCCTAGCCAGCAAGGCAAAGAAATTTGTTACTTCCCTGCATTAAGCATTTTGGACACGGTTCTGGAATATTGTGCTGTGTTGTGTCCACCTGTACATGAGATTTTGACAAACCTGTGGACAAGTGAGTCCAGTGGAGGTCACTGAGACTGTAGGGGAGCTGGAGCTCCAACGAATATTCTCAACGAATAAGGAAAGCCTGAAGAAGTTGGACTTGTTCAGCCTGCAGAAGAGAAGGCCAGGAGGGGATCTAACTGTGACCTTCTCTACCTAAAGCAGCAGGAGATAGAGAGGATTGAAATACTTCTCTTAGAGATACACAGTAAATAGGAGGTAACGGCACATGTTGCAAGAGGAGAAATTCTGATGGGACATAAGAAAAAAAATGTTTCCTTGGCTCAGGTGCTCAGAAAGGCTGCAGACTTCTAATGTTTGTCTGGAGTAGGCCCTGGGTGACTTGATCTCGCGTTGAAATTAGCCCTGTTGTGGGTAGGGATCAGAACAAGATCTCCAGAAGTCCCTTCCCACCTAAACTCTTCTGCAAGCTGTGATTCTAGCGTTTGGACATTCACAGAATGACTGTGTGAAGGGCCTCAACTGTGATCTGGACTGACACTGTATATTCTGAAAATATCTCCTTCTACCTGGGAATCACACCTGTGCCTGGTGTGCCTACGTGGAAGAGTGAAAGGTCAACTCTATCTTAGTACCTTTTTCTCCTTGTGGAGTCTAACTTCTCTCTTTTGTAACTAAGAACTACTCTTTAGTCCCCAGTGTCATTTTAATCTAAGTTTTGGTGCTGTTTCTGTTAGAAAATACTCTGGTGATTGCCCAGCAGAGCTCCACAGCACAGACTGGGTGTTTCCTAGATGTTCTTTCCGTAATCGTCAGTGATATTTTGCAGGCGCTGCATTTGGGCGTCTCATTGGGGAAATCATGGCATCACTCTTTCCCAACGGGATCCTCTTTGATGGTATTGTTTATCAAATCTTACCTGGAGGGTACGCTGTCATCGGTGAGTCTCCATGTCTGTCTTTGTTTTCGCCTGGTCCCATCCCCATGACTTTCCTGGTTGACATGATATGCCATTTCTATATGACAGTCATCTTCTCTCCCTATCCCTTTTCAACCCTACCTGGGAAAGGTGCAGCAGCAATGACAGGAGCAGTGAGCCACACCGTCTCCACTGCTGTGATCTGCTTCGAACTGACAGGTCAGATCTCTCACATACTCCCCATGATGGTGGCTGTCATTCTTGCCAACATGGTGGCCCAGAGTCTGCAGCCCAGCCTCTATGATAGCATCATCCAGGTGAAGAAATTGCCTTACCTGCCAGACCTGGGCTGGAATCACATAAGGTATAGTAGTGAAACAGAGGTGGAGGTGGGGAGTGGCAAAGAAGTAAAGCAGACAAGGGTGAGACCATGGGAAGGTCATGAAAAGGGGGTAGTACTACAAAGAAAATAAGAAGGCAGAATAGGCCTGCAGCAAGAAAAAACACGTTGTGGAGTAGAATTAGGGTTCCTACACAGAAATGGAGAAAAGTCATCTTTGTTCTCACTGAGAGCACGGGTCTGAATAATCTGCAACGTTACCGAATTCATATTAATATTGGCAAATTGCTTTGATTTAAAAAATTAAAAATCAAGTGGTTTATTTCCCTTTTTTTTTTTCCTGAATTCAGTGGGGTTTGGATTTCTTGCTCCAGCAAATGTTTGAAATATTTTATTTGGATATTTTGCTTAAAACCAAGCTCAGTTATTCATATACAAGTCTTCCTCTCTCTAGTATGTATATATAAAATATCTGTAATTATGCGTGTATTTTTATGGTGAGGGGAATACAACTGTAGTGATAATCCAGTTAACCCGTGTTAATCCTGTTGAAAAGTCCTCTTTGGTTACTCTCACTGATTATTTAGCCACTGTATTGAGAGCACTTTTTAAAGAAGTGGTCATTTATATCTTTCTTTAAGGAATTATCTGCTAGACATTTTCAATATGCGAACTGTTCCCCTTATTGTCCATAAATTCACAGCAAATACAATATCTTTGTTGAAGATATTATGGTCCAAGATGTGAAATTCGTCTCCTCTAACTGTAAATACCGAGACTTGCAAAACCTACTCCAAAGCACCACTGTTAAGACTTTGCCTTTGGTGGACTCACCAGGTAAGCAATGTGGAGGAACTGGTCCTTCCTGAAGACTGTCTCAGCTTAAATGGCCAAAGAAACTAGATTTCAAATTGCATGCTGTGAAGGAGACAGTGTGACCCACTACATAAAAAATCACCCTAAAAATCTTCCGCTATGGATGATCTATGACAGAAGGCTGTTTCAGCGGGCCAGACAGGTAAGCTGGAGTGGGGGCAGTGAAGCAGATATAGCAGGTAAGGGAGGCGTGTGGGAAGTGTGTGGACTGAACTGCGACAAGAGGGTGGGATCCTGCATAAGTAAGGAGCCTGCTTCTGGTGAGGAGTGGCACAACTCAGGGATGGTGAGCTTCCCACAGCCCCACAGTTTATTAGCAGCAGCTAGCAGGGGTGATCAATAACTCTTGTACAGCTCTAGATCGCACAAATTCAGGCACTTTGAAGAGTGTGGAGGAAGGAAGGGGCAGTGTGTGGCAGGGGATATTCAAAACCTTGAAGCAGCTTAATGGCTTCTGCCCTGTGTTATGCAGAGACCATGATCCTTCTGGGGTCTGTAGAGCGATCTGAACTGCAGGCTCTCCTCCAGAGACATATAAGCCCAGAACGGCGACGGCTCCTCAACAGAGAAATGCAGCAGAAGCTGTCTGAGGCACCCTACGATGGGCAAAGCAAGGGACCATTGGCAACCCTACCAAAGCTGAAGCACGAATCTTTTGCTTATGTTGATGAGGATGAGGATACAGATGAGAAGGGAGAGGTGAGACAGAGAAGTGGAGAGACTGCAACACAGACTGCTTAAGAAGCAGTAAAGCATTTGGAGAGGCTGAGTAAGAAATGACTTTATTCTCTCTCCTTTCCGTAACAGCTGCCTCATCCCTCAAGTCCCACTCCCAGTTACCCAGAGGAGCCCAATGGCCCGACAAGTCCTCTTAAGCAAATGCCTGAAACTTTGGAACCACAGCAACTCCCAGGTATGGTAAATTCTGGCACACCCCCGCCATATCCTAGGCAGCTTGTGGAAGCTTTCGTGCTAACTGTGCGCATGCCTGTGCGAGGTGCTGATCTCCCAGAGACTGAGAAGGAGCTTTCTCTTCTGTTTCTGTATTAAAGGTCCTTTGTTAATGCACCTCAACATCAGTGTAACATACCTGGGAATATCTGTTCGCGATCCCTCAGAGAGGATGGCAGAGTAGGCCCACTCAGGCTGCTCTGTCAGTACACCCCACTCCATCCTTTGCCATAACATCTCCTTGGACATTTTCTGGAGAGTCTGCACGGAAGGGTCCCATCTCTTGCCTCCTTCATCCCATGAATGAATTTTCCTGGGAAAAGCAGCCTGAGAGCTAAACATCTGTACTTATGTTTTAAGTACCTTAGGCTGTGGCTCAGCCATCTCCAAAACTAAACAGCTTCTCCCTTGGATGCTCATCTCTTTGATTCAGCTCCATTAATATGATGGGCAAATACTGTCCTTTGTGTGCCACTCCAAGACTGTACTCACAGCTCATTTCTGAATTGTATATCACGTATATTTGTTTCAGGATGGCGGTGGTTGGGGTTTTTTTTTCCTTTATGTGTCTTGAAATATGCAGAGAGTGGGACAGAGAGTGCAGAGAGCACTACAGAGGTGTAGCCCAGTTTTGAGAATGAATACAGAGAATGGACTCTGGCTCATGCTTCTAGGCACCCAAAGGTAGCATATAGCACATGCTGGTTCCTTAACACCACTCATGTGTTACTAAACCTCTAAGGTTTAAGACTAAACCTCTAAGGCATAGGGAAATCAGGCTTCCAAGGCAGGAGAGTGGTAAGAGAGAGTAAGGTCATCCAGCTTCCTTACCAAGACACAAAAATGACCACAACAAAACAAGGACAGTGTGTGAGACATTTTACGTGATGCTAGTACTGAGTGATCCAGGAGTGACAAAAGGAAGTGGAGCAGAGGTTACTTCACGAGGCTTTCCCTGCTGTAATTTTTAGTTTGGCTCACAGCTGTCATTGTTTCCGACCAACCTTCCTCCACAGCCTTGTTCACTTCACAACAGCAGCAAACCCTATCTCCTCCTCTTTGCTAACTCCTGACTGTCCTGCCTGGGAGAATAATTCTGCAGTCTTTTTCATCTCCACCATCACACTGCTGGCACCACCCATGAACTCCTCACTCCTTTGTACCTGTCACATTCAGGCTGTTGATACAGTTTGTCTTTGAAGTAATTTCCAATGTCTCTCCACTCCTTTCCATACTCATCCTCCAAAGCACATTCCCTTTATGGACCACAGAAACCTCTCGTCACAGCAGTTTATCCCTTGTATCAGCTTGTTTGCTGTGTTAGTAGTCTTGCTTCTGTTTCTGCTTGGTGGGTTGGTTTACTCTGGGAAAACTGATACATAAATATATGATATATGAATATCTGCAAGGGCTGCTTTGTAATGTTTTGTTCCCTCTCCTTGAGGAAAAGACACTGCATGCAAGTATTTATTCTGGCTTGTCTCAGGCACCATCTTGCAAATTAAATGCTAGATTATGACTGGCTCAGCCCTGTCATATAACATCTACTACAGCCCTTATACTACTTCCCATCCTGCCTTGGGCAAAGAGGTGGCATGGAGCTTTGTATTTTTGTCTCTCACTTGTTATTCTCTCTTATCAAATGTTTGTTTTCATCCTTCAGGCAATTTCAGGAGTTTGAGGCAACTGATCAGGCAGCTCTTGTGCCATTACAGCCGTCCGCTTGAAACAGAGAGTGCCATCCAGGTTAGGGATTCAGAGACACTAGTAGTACCCTGAATTGGGAAGGGAATGCAATGGAAGTAGAACCTGCTACTAGCCATTCAGCATTTGGCCAAAGCATGAGCACGCTTATGGTCCTGAACTCCGACAGCATCTGTGGGGAGCTGTCTCCAAGGAGAAAGGATGCAATGACTGCAAAGGAGCGTGCATCCTCCTAAAGAGCCATCTGTGTTGAGGTGTAAAGGTTACCATCCTGACTGAGTGTGGGCATCTTTTTCTCGGTGAATAACTTAATGCTCTTTTGGCTAGCCTGGAACTTGTGCCATGTTAGATGCCCTTGGGTATCTGACACACCTGCACAGGGTCGGTGGGTACATACATACAGAGCCTGTGGGACACCCATCCGCTGGGCAGTGCTCGGACCCCATGTATGGTATCTGAAAGCATCTAAAGCAGTACCAGATGACCATGTTTAGGCACATGAATTGTTCCACCAGCCTTCCATAGTCGATCTTCATTAGCAAGGAAGGAACAGCAAGTACGGAGTACACCTTATAATGTAAGAGTATAAAGAAAATCTAAACTCTCAGTAATATACTATTTAGAACAAAAAGGGGACCACGTGGGGTGAGGAGGCTGTGCAAATTTTTCCTTTCTGTATTGTGTGAAACTGGGTTATTTGTCTGTCCTTAAGAGTGTTTTCTGCTACAGGAGCCAGTGGAATTCGTTGACACAATGAGGCCAGAAGAGGTAAGACAGGGTGCAGAAAGGGAGTAGGGTTAATTGAGTGCTTCTTTTGCCCATTTCCCATCACTTGCAATACTTCCTGAACTGTGACAACCTTAGTGATTGCCACAAGAAAAACATACCTAAAGCCATTTTCTTCTTAGAATTGCACAGTGGGCAAGTCTCACACAGTAAGAGAAGAGATTGTTCTGCTAGAGGTGTTGAGTAAGGCTCTGACTACCCTAATCTAGCTTTGAAGTCAGCCCTGCTATGAGCAGTTTTGGACTACAGACCTCCACAGGTCCCCCCTCACCTAAATCTTTCTGTGAGTCCGTGTTGTTCCTCCACTTTTCACAGAAAGGAGCTATTATCTTGCAATAGCAAGGGGGAGATGCTCTCAGAAAGGAAAGCTAAGATGTCCACTCCCTCTTTAAGCAGGAAGGAGGAAAACCTCACCTTCTCGGAAAACCTCTGATGTACTGGAATTGCTCTGTTTCCATAGGGAATTGACATCTGGCAAGGAAGGCATGTAATGTAATTTACTGTGAGGGTGGTGGAGCCCTGGAACAGGTTGCCCAGGGAGGTGGTGGAGGCCCCATCCCTGGAGACATCCAAGGTCAGGCTTGATGAGGCTCTGAGCAACCTGCTCTAGGTGAGGATGTCCCTGCTCACTGCAGGGGGGTTGGACTGGATGACCTTTGGAGGTCCCTTCCAGCCTGTGGCATTCCATGATTCTATGATAATGTGCAAGATGAATGATCTGCATAGGAAGGAAGAAGCATTAACAGAATGGGACTAGTTTGGGTAGACAAGACAGAAACGCTGCTAATTACTTTAAGAGTGATTCCTCTTCTTTCCTGTGTCAGATAGATGCTTGGGAACAGGAGGAGCTGAACAAGAATGTGTGCTTTGACAGCTGCCGCATAGACCCTTCCCCTTTCCAATTGGTGGAGAGAACTTCTTTGCACAAGGTAGGTGCAGAAGTCTCTCTGAGACATACATACACTTTTTCTCCACCCTATCGTTGCTTCTCCTTGTCTTCACCTACAGCTACTAACACCAGTTACTTCCACATCCAGCTACAGAAGTCAGTTTGTTCCAATAAGCTTCTGTGTGTACCTCCAATCTCCTGCAAAATGAAAAGCAACACGATAAGAAGTCTGAGTGCATTTAACAGCTTTTGGGCACAAAATAGGATTTGCCAGTCACTACATAAACAGGAGCATCGTGCCTTGCTGCTGGGGGCATTACACTGAGATTTACACTCTTCTTTGTCAGTGTGCAGCACTGGAATGAGTACTTCTGGATTTCTCAGGGTATTTCTGTCAGGGCCTAGAGTCTGCCTCAGTGCATGAGAGGAGTTGCTTGAAACCACCCTGTATCATAGGGTCTTCAGTGAACTAAAGCACAAGGGAAGAAGAAGCTGGATCATACAACTTCTAGAGTTAGCACAGGATGGCTGGGGATAAAAGCAATCATAATATCAGGAGGAAGAGAGTGCTGGGCTTTCACTCAGTGGAAGGGGAAAGCAGTCTGCTCAGGCAAAAGTTCACAGTGCATATTTTGATCAATATTCCTTTAATGTGAACGGTCAGCAGAAACTTTGCACAAAATTAATTAATTACTGTTATCAAAGGAGTGATATCTCAGCCTTGAGCAATATAAGAACAGGTTAGCATGTACTTAAGATGAGTAAAGGGCTGTCTGAAGTAATCCAAAAACCACCAGCATTTAGCTTTGAGAATATAAGGCTTACAAGAAGTAATACCCAAAGAGTGGAAATGCAGGAATTTTTACGCCTCTTGTAAAAAAGAGCAAATGAGAAACTGGAATAACGGAGAAATCAACTTAACTTGGATGCAGAAAAATGCAGGAATGAATAATCAAACTATCTGAGGTGTGCACGGTCGGAGCTAAACATGACACTACAGACAACGGCAAGAATATCAAACCTTATAATGATCAGATTGTATTCAACCAGTCTGATTTTCTTTTACATTAGGGCAAAATATCTTGTTGGTGAGAAATGAGATTTTTTTTCCCTAGTTTACACTTGAACGTGACATCCAGTCTCTCATGTAATGTTAAAAAAAAAAAAGGCAAAAAACAGCTGTGAAAGAAAGACTTCATGTAAGGCCAGAGATGAAGTCCAGCTTAAAGAACTGGGAGGTTGGAAATATGCCACAGATAAGGTCTGAGAATGCTGGAAGTTTTAAAAAGCCTGATCTATGAAGAACAGTAAAATGACGGGGCATATTTGGGATGAAGAAGACCGATAGCAGCGTGATATCTGTCCTTTTAAGAAGGCTTTTGTAAGAAAAAGGGAATAACTTGTTCTCAGTGTTCCCACTGCACTGGATAAGCAGCAACAAGGTTAAGTCTTGACGGAAGATATTCTGGAACAGGAGAAAAGAAATCTTCTAGTGTTAAGGAAAGCACTGGAATAAGTAACCTAAGCAGGTTCTGACTCTGCATATTACTATATGATGGTTTAGTTTCCAGCACCAAAATGAAATAGGATCTGCTAAGTCCTCAAATACACAGGGTGTTGCATATGAATCTCTGCGCGCCAGATGCAAGATGGGAGTGACCTTGACAATGTGCTGTCCAGCATCAACACACTCCCAGCTCTGGCTGCACAGCAGAAGGACCACAGGGTAGTATTTGCTAGCTACACAAGGGGAAGGGAAGTAGTTCCTAACTGGAATAACTGCAGACTTGTGTTTCTAACTGCACCTTTGTGTTTCCAAATCCCAAGTCCCAACTCTAACCAAGTATCATGTTTCCAAAGTGCCTGAAACGGTCTTTTGTGGTTTTGCTCATAGACACATACATTGTTCTCATTACTGGGCCTCACCCATGCCTATGTAACCAGTATGGGGAAGCTGAGGGGCGTGTTGGCTTTGGAAGAGGTAAGTACCTATCCTTTCATCTCCTCCTAATCAACTGCAAATGTCCTGTGGATCACTGCAATAACTTGCGGGCGCTGGAGGATCCAGCTGGGAATATTTGTAACTGCAATTGCTACGTTTTCACTGCAAAGTTGAATTCTGAGTCAACCCTTTGGAAACCACGCAGAGGAATGGGTGACTGTGTTTCAGAGGAGGCGGCAGGTGCTGTTTACAGGGGTGTTAGATTGTTCAACCTTCTCGGGAACATAGGGCTCTTAACTGAGTGGCTGTTATTGTTTCTGAAAGCGGTGTGGAATTTGTTGTTTACCACAGAACGAAAAATTACACCACCAGTGTAAAAGGTGATCTCAGCAGGCCCCAGAGGTAGAGCTGTGACTCTCTCTCTTTGTGATCTCTTTACCCTGGAGAGTAGATGACCTTCTGCTGGGTGGGGCTGAGTCAGCCTCTCTTTTATCCATTTTATCTGAACTTTTTCTCGTCATAGCTCCAGAAGGCAATAGAGGGCTCCACACGCTCTGGGGTTCGCCTCCGCCCACCCCTTGCCAGTTTCCGCAATACCAACCGGACTTCCATCAGCAGTGAGAAGGTCGGTCAGGCTACTCAGGCGTGGAGCCGGCAGGACAACGGCATGGTGGCAGCACAGCAAGAAGTAGACTTGGGCACAGAGATCCCAATAGCTCCCGCCTCACACTCTCCACAGCCCTCACGCTTGCACGAAGAGGAGGAAGTCCTGTCCTCTGCTTATGCCACTGATACTGAGTTGGAAGAGATGGAGCTAACAGGGCCAGTTGCTGAAAACATCTCAGACATCCTCAAGGACATAAGCCTACGCTCCACTGACCTAGATGAGGATGAAGATGAGGATGAGGATGTCCCCTTATAGCTGGTGTGAGGGGAGCAGTCCATCACACTGTTCAGTTGAGCCAGTCTTCTGGTGTTTCCTCCTCAAAGAGACGCTTTTGGATGTTCTTTGCAATCCCCACAGAGGATTGATTCGGCTGGGAGAAAGGGCATCAGAATGACCCTTTCTTCTGCTGCACTTTCTTTCTGTGCAAAGACTGTTAGGCTGTTGGACTATATGTGTGTGTGTGCAGGAGTCAGATGTGGACTGCGAGGTGACTAAGGGCAGGCTCATAATGCTTAGGCTTCCGCCGTGTCTACAGAACATAGCAAAAGGGATTGTAACAGGGCATGAATACTGCTGGACACAGTCAGGATGCTCTAGGTCAATCTGTCACGTGGGAAGTGGAGCAGGAAGACCTCTTCTCCATTGGTGTAGTCCTTCCAGTCACACCTGGCCTGCATGCACCAGTCATGCACACAGCCAGACCTCCAGCCTAGAAGCATATTGCTGCTTCTGACTGCAATCCTGTCCGTGTTGCTGCTGCTCCTTTTCACTAGCTCTTATCCTACATCCCCCCCCCAAACATTCCCATGTAGAACATTTTTCCTCTTCCTCAATTTTTACTGTGGGATTTTCCTGGTTGGGGGTGCAGTTAGGAGCTTCTCCTCTGTCCTTTAGCTAAAAACAGATGGAGAAAAATATTTGGTCTATATCTCATGTCTTGAATTCAGCCAGGGCTCTAAGAAAAGCACTGGAAGGTAGGAAAGCCTCTTTGTTTCTCCATCATCTCTGGAATTCTTAAATAAACTGGGAAAATCTTAAAAGGGGACATCCTCAGTGCTGAAGGAAGAGGAGTAAAACAGCATGTATGCACCTGTATTTTATTTCAAACCTGTGTTTGTCTCTCTGAATCACTGTTCACAATTTTTACAAAGTTATAGTCTTAAAATATAAGAACTCAGAAAAAAATAATTATGGAGTGTTAGCAGGCTGCCAAGAAATACAGCAGAAGGAAGCCACATTTTCTACACTTTGAAAACAGGTTTCTCTCTGAAAACTCCTGCTATCTTTCCTGGTGATTACCCTGCCTACTTTCCACATATTTCTGCATACCTCAGATCTGAGAATTCCAGCTCTCACTTTCGCCAGCTTGTCTTCATTGTGACTAACAGCAGAGACCTCAACCCTTGCCTGCTGCATCCCTCTCTATTCCAGTTCTAAATCTGGAGCAGATCTTGATCTGTATCTTTCAAAAAAATGTCTTGTCAGTTTGTGTCATGCATGCAAAACTTTAGCATCCAAAGATAAGATGCTGCTTTGTTTAACTCACTGTCTTGGGAAGTTTTCTCAGTAAATAGGCAAAATGAAATTCTGTGTATTCTGCAGCATTCCTCTAACATTCTACACCTCTTTCCATCACGTTTTTGGTATATCGTGGCACTTAGGCGCAGTCCCAAGCAGCCTACTCTATGTGTTTCCACTTACCAGTAGCAGAGAATAAATGCAGGCTGTGGGAATGTTCTTAGGAGTATTCTCCCAGCTGTTGGGCCACACACCCTTTCCTGATATCACTAAGGCATTATTTAACTTAGAATGACCAGCTTCTGCTTAACAGGTAGTTTTTCATAAGCTGTCTCAGGACCACGTCAAAAATATCATTACCTCTAACTCAGTCTCCCTAGGAAAATTCCCTCCTGGCTTTCATTCCAAGGGCTGACCTTGCACCATTTCCTCCCTCACAATGTTCATGAGTGGGAGAGTCTGTGACAAGATTATAGTAGAGGGAAATCTCCCCAGCTAGTCTCTGAAAGGGGGAGAGATTTATTTTTGCTGTCTGGAATTCAGAACCCACCAGCTCTGTATTGTCTTTGAGACACGATCCCCCTCTATAAGATAATGGGGGGCAGCCTTTCCCTGCCTAAGCAATCTTCAGTCCACTGAAGGTCACCCTGTCCTTGTGAGAAGACAGTGGTGATCTGAGGGCAAGTCTCTTGTACACAGCAGCTGCCTGCCTTCACCCGAGGGTTGTGGCACACTTCTTGCTGCCAGACATTAGGACACTGCCTCCCTGCTACCTTTCTGTCACCTTCCCCTGCCTGCAGCAAAGAGGCAAAACAACTGCTATTTTTTCTCAGGGAACTGTATTAGCTCTTTAAATAAGCAGAGGAGAAAGGACATTCCTTCTAAAAACCCATAGATGTGCAGTGAGTGGCAACACTCTTGAAACCAAATCTGATCTGAGGGTCCACACAACTTCAGGAAGGACAAGTTTCTCCAAGCCAGCCGCAGCCTTATTACTAGCAAGTGCAGACATACATTTTGTAGCTTAAGTCAAATGCTTGCAGTGGAATAGATGAGACAAGAAGAAACTTTGAGGTTGGAGTCAATACACCTCCCCCTCCTCTCTCCTGAATACAGATCTCTGTTCTTCTCCAGTCCCACACTTCTCCTACAGTGTGTTACAGAAGAACTGGGATCTGACTGGCTGAGAAAGCAGATGGAGTCTAAATCAAAGCCACAGAGTGTGTGAGTCATGACAGACAGATTGTGAGCTGGCGAGATGAAGCTGGAACAAAAATGATGCACAGGGAGAGGCTTGGGGAGCTCAGAGTAAGACACAAGCTAACCTGTAAAGTTTCTTGAGGTTCATGACCTGAGAGTACGAGAGCCCATGCATGCACACACACGCTTCCCTCCACTCCTATTGCCCTTAGCTGTCCCAGAGTTACCATGAGGAGCTGGACTCCTCTCCGTGGGGAAGCCAGAAGGTGCAGTGCTCTTTCCAGGCACTACTCAAGATTCGTTCCAGGGATGCACCCACCCTTGGAGCAGAAGCAGCATTCATCTGCACCATCTTCTCACCCAGGAGAAAGGATGCATGTGTACAGGGACAAAAAACATACTGCCAAGGTGGTTTGTCATGGCTGAAGATGTTTCCACTTCCATTTTGCCAATAAAATCCTCACTGGGCTGATGCCAAGTCCTTTAATAAGTGTAAAATGATACTGAACTTTTGTCAAGGGAACCCTAAGCTTACAGCCCGGCAATCCCAGTATGCCCCCTCAAAGTTCAAACTTGAAACCTTTGGCAAAACAAGTCACACCAATCTGTCCCTCTAAAACCAGCATCTCTCCTACTATCCAAGTAGCACAAACTTCGCTTCTTACGGACAAAAATCATTTTTTCCCAAACCCAAAATGTCCCCAGAATCTGTATCAGCAGTGAGGCCTTCCTGTTCAGCTAGCAAGTCAAATCTCAGATCCACCCCTAAAAACCTAAGCACAAGCCTTGAAAAACAAAAAAGCTCTGAGGCTATTTTGAACCACAGAAGCTTGATTTTCTCCTGAACCCCATGTGCAGTTGCTCAGAATCATGGTTTTGGAGAGAGATTCTTGTTACACCAAGCTTGCCACCACCACTCAAAGCACTAAAAACAGAGCTGATCTTGTTCACCATTCTCAGCTCCAAGCACCTGAGGAACTACATTTGGCACCCGACATACAGCAGCCTGAGAAGTACACGATAGTGAAAAATCTCTATCAGAGCAGAAAACTTGGGGAAAACATCACCACTGTGACCAACAACAAGAACAAAACTAAAAAGAAATTCCCTGGACCTTGTATCTTCAGGATAAATGTAGTCTTAATCTCAACTAATTGCCAGTTTACTGATACTCGGTTAATGAAGGCAAGAAGTTGTTTCTTACATTTTAATCTAGCAAAAAGTTGAAGTCTTCCTTTTATATGGCATTTAAACGTGAAAGCAGAAGTCTTGTTTTTAAGCTCATCAGTATAAAGAAGTGAAAAAATAAGAAAGACTTGAGGTTGGCAAGACAACACGTAGGGCTTTGAGTAGTTATAACAAGGCTAAGAGATGTGGTCATGATTCAGATGAAGGAGAAAACACATGGAGATGGACTACCAGACAATGAGAACAATTTGCCTGAACAATGTAACTGGTTTGGTTGTCAATTTTTTTCAGACTAAAATAACTCTAGTTTGCTACCCCTATGGACAAAACCAGTCAGTGCAAGCAGAAACAGAGGGGCAGACAAAACCAAGAGTTCATTAAAAGTAACTCCCCCCTCTCCCCTGTTATGCAAACACTGTATGGAAGTGTGTGTTTTGTGGCCAAAGACAGGGCAATAACCAGCTGAGCAAGATCCCTCTTTGCCAAATCAGTCCAACCCCAGGAAGGGCATAATTAAAAACACAATATTAAAAATACTGTTACAGCAAGCACTAAATTGACTACATAAGCAAGAAATCATAGCAGAGACCAATATTGAAGATTTCCACTCAAAAGCCATGCCTGAGCATTAGTATTCTCAAATAGAGGGAAACATTTTTTATCTTAAGCCATGTGATGCAAAACTTTAAGGCTCTATTTGTGAGACTCGAGCTAAAACTGGTCCCGACCATAAACTGCAGGCCCTCATCGTGTGCCCCACCACCACCACCGGACAGACAACGCTGTGCACGTGTACTCACACACACACAGAGTCATCAGTTTTGCAGATCATGGGTGTGCAATAGTAGATAGCTCTGGAGTTAGGTTGCCTGTGCTTCACGGCACATCTCCTCCCTCAGCTTGCTGAAGTCAGCAAGTCCCGATGCAGCCTCACAGCACTAAAGACACTACTGTGGACGCTGCTGAGATTAGTGTGCTAGCTAACGAAGCCAGTTTCAGCCAACTCTATTACTGGTTCAAGCACTGGCCTTTCAAATGAGCATTTGCTCATATCCCATCCGTTTTGATGTGCTGCTTGTGCAAACATCTTGTGCTCCACAGTAAAACCGGTTACTGAAATGTATCTAGTCAACTTGAAGGACTGCACCTGATACGGGGAACAAAGTATAATGGGGTAAAGTCCAATAGCACATTTATAAAAGAAAATGAATGTAGAGAAATGAAACTGTGAATTGCCTGCTTTAGATGAACAACAACCTAAAAGCTCCTAATATCTGGCTGCTTACTGAATGGCTCCTTACTTAGTTTGAAGAACAGAAGGTAAAAAACCAAGACCTATTAAGATACGCTCAGAATTAAAGTCACACAAACTCAAGTTAGAAGCTTTTCAGTTTTTCCACACAGAAACAAATGAAAAAGAGAGTAATGGAAGATTTATATTTGAAAAAAAAACCCAAAAATCTGCTTTCCCCCCCCTCCAACTTCTATACTGCACTTAAGCAAATGGGCTGTGAAAAGAAATGGTAGCTACGAGATAGTTGGATTATGACCAAAGATATCATGGAACCTTAAATTAAATTTGCAGTTTCTCCAGCACAGAGGATACGAACTGTCTGAGGGGCTGTGTAGAAAATACCCTCAGAGCTGGCAAAGCGCAGAGACTGTGAGGTGTGCAGCAAAGATGGTCTCATGACCATTTTATTTACAGAACCGTAGTGACTTGGAAGTAACATATGAGAGCCTGTAAGACAGTAACATGAGAGAAACATGCAGTAGATTTGCCACCTAGTTAATCTAAACGGAGAGCTAAGCAGAAAGTGGAGATCCGAGAGGGGGCAGATATCACAGAACAAGGTTCTTGTTAGGGCTAAGCAGATAAATCCAGAAGGGACATATTTAATTGAGGGCTAAATCTAGTCTAGTATGATGGTAAAAGAGTTCTGTGAGGTGAAGCACTCAGCAGCTGGACGCTGTCTTTGCAGCATAATGTGAAATTGAGAAAAAAAAAAGACCTTTTTCCTATGCAAAGGTATGACTTCCAGAGACATATTATTTTCTGAGAGACTCAAGTTTTATGTGGAATAACTGAATTCATTTAACACGCTACATTTAAAAAGAAGAAAACTCTAAACAGTAACAACTTAGAGGCCATTTGGCTAAAAAACAAACCAAATCAAACCAAACGAGGAGTGAGTACTAGAAGACTTACAAAGTTGACAGAAAAAAACACGCCCAAAAGCCTAAAGGAGTTAAGTACGCGTGTCTTATGTAAGTCACAATTAATTATATGAACATAATTATGCAGACATAAATAGCAAGGGGTTGGTGGGAATCTATTGAGCAGCAAAGGCAGATAAACTAGAAGGAAGCAAGTTAACTTCAAACAGAACGTAGAAAGCAAAGATCAGCTAAATAGCCCTGCTTGTGAACTATACTACGCCTTAAGAGACCTTAGCCCCTGTAAGAACCAGTGGAAAAGTGCAGCTATCTTCACAAGGAAATAGGTATCTTCTGTGGTTGGAAGTTCCCATTCTCACATGGTAAACAAAGCACTCCTGGATCTTGCCCGGTGTCCTAAGCCAGAAGCAGATGACACAGCAATGTTGGAAGTGCAGAGATGCTCCTTTCCCTCTGGGTCAACCAATTCCCCGAGCTGCTGTGAGGACAGCAGGCTGAGAAGCACCAATTTAAGAATAAAATGTGAACCCAGAGTCCCGCTACAGAGTGTCAGTGCCTTTTACAATTCCAGTATCAGACTCCTCTGTGTCCTGTCCTAACCTGCCATTGTGAAACTTCTGTCCAACTCTGTACCAGCTGTGTCTGCATGCCACCAGTATCGGGACGAACTTACAGGTATCATCTGGAAAATGCTGTTTCAGTGTAACAGAAAAATCTCACTCCGTGCTAAAGCAGAGGATCCTGTCAATGCGATGCTTGATGCTGTCTATCAAGTATGACAGAATGGCCTGGGATTTGTGTCATGGTAGTCACAGGCACACATGAGATTTTAGCCCTGTATAGTCAAACGCGTGATGTTCTTCTTAATGAGAAGTAGTGTATCATATATTTCCTACGCTGGGATGCATCTCCAAGCCACCATGGATCCTTTTCAACGTCTTCCATCAGACTACCTCATTGAGACCCACCCAGTCTTCCAAGGATCCTCCTTCCTTAGACGCAACTCCCCTGGAACCAGTCCCACAGAAATAAAACACTTCCACCAGCCAGGATGGCAAGACCACATTCTGTTTAATAACAACTCCATAAAGGACTGTACATGCTATTTTGAGCTACCTCCCCTCCTTTACTGTGGTTGCTGCCACGTACAGGCATGGAGGTGTATAGTGCCATATTTTCCTAAGTCTCTATGTCGTGTGTGTACATGTATGTATGTGGTTGTACATGTTGGTATTTATATATATCTTTGTAGAAGTGTTATCTCATAAGTCACATTATCAAAACATGCGAAGTATATCCAACAAAAAGTTTCAGGCAAACATGTTTTGGAGCTGGAAGACCAAAGGCAAATCAGACTCATTTTAGTTATTAAGGACTAGTGCGGGACAAGGTAAGGATGAAAGTTTTCAATAGTGGGTCCCTTTCCCTTTTTGTTTTACTTCCATTCAGTGCTCTCCCCCCAAACATCAATGCACCTCTGTAAACACTAGCTTGAAACAATACATATCATCACCATGCAGCCTCCCCCCCTACAGAAAATTGTGTACAGGCTTGGGGAAAGCTCTTTCAAATGGCTTTGTGGCAACCTCCATTGTACCTTATGCTTATGCCAAAGCAGTTTCAGATACCGAGAGTACGACAGGTAAAGACCTGAGCCTTTAGTTACTTTGAAACGTGCTTCGGGAATCCATTCCACGTGCCACCCCTGAGACTCCCATCCACCACCCTTGTACCTCCCAAATCCTCACATCTGTACCCTCCCGTATGTGAAAAGAGCTGAAACAAGAGAAATCCCGTTCCCTGTAAAATTAGAGTTCAAATTTTATAGTGTAGGGATTCCCAGAGACCTCCAATCATGCATAACATCCACAAATCAGAGAAGGAAAATTGAAGCCAAACAAGAATATACACCTGCAAAAGAGCTTTTGGCTTGCTACATTGCTCACACATGCAGTATCTGAAAAGAAGGGACGTTCACCTGTACTGGCCTTATGGGAACTTGGCAGAGATCAGGAAGAGGGTTCTTAACCTTTTGACCTCCAACTCATGATTGGCTTTCATGCCAAATGGAAATGAATCCAGGCCAGTCAATCTGGACCAGGTGCTTCATCTTACCAGAAGTAAATCTTGGTGCATGATCTTGTTGGAGAAAAGCCTTTTAAGATGTTTCTGTCTTGCTAGCACAGACATTGGATCCCTTATGGGAAAGCAAAAACCAGAGTATGTTTCAGAGGGCATTTAACATGTCCCCAGTCAAAGGAGATGAGGAAGATCCTTGGCAGCATTCTTTCCACACAACACTGCAACACCTCCCTTCCTAGAAGACAGTAGCTAATACTCATCGGCAGGTAAGCCCTGCCCATGGCAGGGGGGCTGGAACTAGATGATCTTTAAGGTCCCTTCCAACCCAAACCATTCCGTGATACCTGCACTGAGAAGATTCTTGAACAAATCTTTACAGTTTTAGTAAATATACTCTTTCTCAGAGAGTCAGCCTGACCAAGCTTTTCCTCTCCCAGCAACGTGTATCTGCACTAGAAAAATAAATCGCGTACTTCTGCGCAAACCAACACTGACAATCACAGAGCTTCTCTTGATTTCCAAGGAAAAGCTAACAGTTTGTTCTGCCCGTGCTGGTGCAAAATGTCAGTGCAAGAATGTAAATAGCTCCCAATGTTCTAAGCGCAGGTCCTCCGTGGCCGTTTGGTAACAAAACCACAAACAACCATTTGTCTTCAGGCCTACCCCAGTCAGCTCATGAAGCTGGCTGTGCTGCTGAGAAAGCAGTGTCCCCAACAGTCTTGCCCAGGGTCCATGACACGTTCTGAGACAAAGAGAGACACTGACCTGGCACAGATGTCCAGCTGTTCTCTTCTGCTCCTGTGCAGGTTTCACTACTACTTAGCCTGGGAAAAGGCTACGATACAAAAGAGGTCCCTGATGTTGACTTCACAGCTTGCATTCATAGTTGAGACTGTGCTTTAATGACTGTAGGCTGTCCTACGCGTACATTTAGTTCTAATAGGCATGACTTTACTCACATTCTACCTCTTTTATTTTCCCTTTCCCTGAGCCACAGCATAGAAATCTTTCCTTGTCAGACCGCTAGAGGAAGAGATTCAAAGATGAAACTGTTACCTATTTATATTTTTCTAGGTGTAAAGGTGACAGCTACAGATAATCTCTGTAGGAAGGGGTTTTTTTCATTCCCTTTCCTTTTGTCCTTTCTCTTTTGGAAAAAATCAAGCAGTTAGTTCAAGGGAAATGTCAGATTGTTTAGAGTTGTCTGAACAAGGACCATGGGAAATTCCATGTGGGAGAACTTAGAAGGAAGAGCTTAGACTATGCCAGTGTTGCTCTGCTGTCTGCAACATTTAGAGGTGGATTGATTCTAGTTGGTTTCTCCTTCTAGGCAATTCCCAATAAGAGAGTTAATGCAAACTGAGCTAACTTCAGATATTTTGGGTTTGCAATGAGAACAGAATTGATATTAACTTCATTTGGACAATGATTTAAGTTCTTATTTGGTGTATTTCTTATGATTCCCCTGAAAAATGAAGCATACTGTGAACTGTTTTTCAAAGATGGGAAAGAAGCCAGTAGGTGCCCAAATTCAGGGAAGTCTCTCTCTCCCTATGACTCTGTCTTACAGAAAGAAGTGTGGCTTGGACTAAGGAATACAGTAAGTTGTTCCAACACTGGAGCTACAGATTGTGTAGCAATTCTGTACGTGAGCCCATTCTGCCTGGAGTCTGCCATGAAGCTTCCTACTCGTGTTGTGTAAACATAAGATGCCAAGCTCTTCTTGATCTGTGTCCCAAATGTCCTTCACTCTCTGGCTAGACTTCTTGCTGCTGCACAGAGCACACACAGTTATCCACGAGCCTGTACTGTCGCACACCACCTTGTCTCACCACCACACCTCATACCTCTGTCAAGTGAAGAGAACAGTTTTCTTCTCTCCCGTTCTCTTCTCTGGGCCTACATCTAATATTTTTCAGTTGTTGCTGCTGTGCATAGTAAACCACACACACAGACTCTGCCTAGGTGTGAAGTGCCATTCTGGATCTCACACGAGACTGGAACTGGCCTCAGGACAGGGATAAACCTCACCTCCAGCAGCTTCGCTCCTGTACAAGGCTTTGCCTCTTGCAATTACAAGAGAAAACTTATCAGTATCTGTAGTTGCCATGGAGTGTAATCATCGAGTGCATACGAGATTTGTGCATGTTAATTTTATTAGTTCCATGTGTATATCAAGTTACTCATCTCCTCCTGCCCAACTGCAAGGGTTTATCTCAAGGAGCCTGTAGAAGGGGAGGAATAGTGAGGGAAATAACACAGCATTAAGTAACAGACCAAAACAGATAAGAGCATATTAGTAATTCTAAGGAAAGGAAGGAAGGAAGGAAGGAAGGAAGGAAGGAAGGAAGGAAGGAAGGAAGGA
>JAAGNO010008505.1:0-16074 GCA_033439905.1 Ceryle rudis | reverse complement strand
TTTAAAATGCTAAACACGGTAAGATGAAAAAATAGCAAAAAGTGAATGCTATTTGAGTTGGCGTCCACTGCACATTCACATCTCTTCATTTTCTGCTGTGCAAGATCTCCTTCTGAAAGAACCAAGGCACGTTTTCCACTTCGCACCTGAAGTATGTTTCTGTTCATCAGGACAATTCGAACTTTGTGCTTTAATAGAATCCCCCACATGCCTCTGACTAGGCTGAGTAAATTTTCTGTTCCCTGAGTTGCAGGGAACTCAAAAGAAAAAGGAGATCCCTGTACCGTATGCTACAAAGGTGAGCACAGAGGTCAGACACAGCCAGACAATGGGAGGAGGCAGAACATGGCTATGATGAGCACCACAAAATGCCACCTTTCATGGCTGTGATCCTCTTGGCTTATTTTCTTGACAAGCACACGCACACAGCCCTTCACCCAAGAAGGGGAATGCTGGGGCATTCCTGCCACAGAGCTGATCGAGACAGCGATGCTGAAGAGGCATAAGAGATTCCACCTCTCCAGAGCAGAAGGCAGCTGCACAGAAGCCTTCAGTGCAGGGACCCTGTTTTAGCTCTGCTAACCCTAGGTCTTTTTCCTGTACTTTCAGCTGTTCCTGGGCATAGTGCTGCGGCCCTTCTGTAAGTTTAGGTAGCCATCCTGGCACCCAGTGCAAAACAGGCTGCAGCACTGCTCCGTGAGTGCACTGCAAAGACCACTCCAACCAAAAAGAGAGACAGACCTCAGGCAGCCTGGCACGCGCGACTTGACAGCCCCGAAGTTTGGCAAATGACGCTCAATCTTTGCTCTCAATTCTGCTAGCTCACTGACAGTTCCCGTGAAGTGTTAGACTGTGGAAGATATTAATATTCTGGCAGATGGTGGCATCAAAGGGTTGAAGAACATTTACATCAAAATTATTTGTCTGAAAGTCCACACCTGTTCCATAATAGAACAAAAGGCCTATAAAAATGTACGTATTACTGGCTTTCTGCAGTTGAGGTATCTCATCCACCTAGACAAGGGAAGAGAATGAGTAATATGTGATCTTGCATGCGCTACACTCATAAAGACTGAATAATTATTGACAATTCTGGGTTTTAACAGTTTCACAGGTACTCTGAAAGAAATACATTGGGAGAAAATAACTCTTTAGTGCCTGTTAAATGCTTTTAACGGCAATAATATTTGCTGAAGAGTTACAACATCACATACTGTGGCTGAAAAGAAAACCTCTGGGTTCTAATTGGCGTTGGGCCTGGGGCAATGTTACTTCCTCTTATTGAAAGTTGGATAAAGGTTAGTGAAATTTTTTTTCTCTTCTGGTAGAAATAGCAAGAGTAACATTAATCCACAGACAGGAAAGATCAAATTCTGCTCGGGCAGATGGAAGGAAACATGGAAAATCAGAAGTATGGACAGTGAAGTGGGAAAAGAGAAACAGAAAGCAGTACATCATATTTCAGTATTGTTTTTATCCAGCCTCTTGTCAACTTCTTTCTCCCTTCAGTTAGGATGTTGGGTTTTTTCTGTTGTAATGGTACATTTCTTCTCCAATATAATCTCTTTTCTCTTACCCATCTTCCATTCCAGTTTCTTCTGATTATCATGACTATTCCATTTGTAATTCTATCATCAATCACCTCCTGCACAACAGTATTTGCTCCTCTCCATCCACAGTTGATAAGCATTTTAAAACATGAGCAGGTCATGAAGCTAATTTTAAAGTGGGATTTTTATAAACACACGCTACCAAATTTCTTATTGAAATGTTCTGAAATGAGATGATGAAAGTTGCAGGATAACTGGGTTTCTGATTTCCTTGTCATCCTTTCTGTATGGTGTGAATAGAAAGGATGTAGAGGGCTTTCCTTTTCATTGACCTTCTTAAAGATATCTTGAGGGGTTTTTAATTATTTGCTTTGGGGTTTTTTTTACATAATAAATCCCATCCTTGCTCTGGAAGACTCGGTAGATGACTGAAGAACAAGCAGGAAGCAGTGAGGTAAAAACAAAGCAGCTGAAATACATAAATCCACACTGTTTGCAGATCACATTTGCTTTGTATTTTTAACACAAATTTGATAAAAAAACTTTGACAAACACTCATCAGAAAAAGTTTCCATCGTAACTGAAGTAATGTTCCAACTCAAGTCCTCTAAGCCTTTGGGGGAAAACTATCATCCCTCTTTCCATTACAGTGCCATTAAGGTAAAAATCAAGATTTATTTTTAAGTCAGGCCTTTCAAAATAATAAAGATGAAAAAACATTCAAAGAGGAAAGAAGATAGGGGAAAGAGAATAACCTCTTCCACCTTTTTCTTTTTCCTTTGACCATCATAACTAATATCTGTGCAATTAGAAAATGGGTGCACTAAGCATTCCCAAGCAATATGAAATAACGACCGTTTTGGTGAAAAATCCAAGAAGCCATCTGGATGACTTTATCCCACCTTGCTGATCTAATATTACTACTTTTTTTCCTATTTCAGTAGCTCATTTTGCCACATACTTTACCATGGAGATGCAAGGTTTCCTAGCTGGACATATTTTCAGTTTCTTTGGATTTCTGTGATCATACGGAATTCACCTTGTTTCGAATTACTTCTTTCTTAATCTAAACAAGACCATTCTCCTTGGGTTTCCTCTAGACATTTCCTCGATTCCTGTTACCTTGATACTATATTTGGTACCCGTGTCTATATTTTGTTAATTTCAAAAGGTACATCGGGCATCTGCATCTACGCAGAAGCCTTTAAGAATCTGTTTTGTTCGACCTTCTGGATGCCAGACATCTTCTCTAACTTGTCTTCTCTATTTTGCTCCCCAGTAAGTTGATGAATAGAGTTTTAGAGTCTTAAATTCTGCTATTTAACTTCCTGACACGGTGCTGGCAAGATGTACACCATATACCAAACATGTATTTCTGTTAATTGCCTTCTGATGTGTCATGCCAATTAACAACAGAAGAAACATATTAATTAAACCGTAAATTTCCAGCACCGCTATTATCCACTGTTAACATGCTTTCTTATGTTTCTCAAGTTTTACTTTCCAGCAGAGAGTAGAAACATTATCATTCGATACTGGTGGCTAATGTTAATGTTGGTAAAGACCAATATTTAGAGTAAAAGGTTCAATTATTCTTTTCCATTCCCTTTTTTCCCCCGAACAGCTCAGAAAACAACAAATGTAATTGCAGTAATTATGATCAGTCCTTAAATTGTTCTTTCCCTGATATCAATTTTCATGATGCTCATGGGAGTGTAGCATCTTTGTCAAACGCAGCATCATTATGTCCTGTCAAATGCGGCTGAAATAAAAGCAGCTCAAGCTACTGGGAAGGAAGGATGGATGGATGGATGGATGGATGGATGGATGGATGGATAGCATAATCATAGAACCTTTTCCTTCCCTACATTCTTTACAGAGAGCCATTCAGAGCTAGCCGAAAGGTCAACACCAAGGAAAGGAATAAACCTCCGTCAGGCGAAGTGAACCTCAGGTGCAAGTATTCAAATTCTCCCAGGTAAAGCTGAGAAATCAATCAACCTGAATTATTCACACATTGTGTAAGTATTCTAGCTTGTACTGCGTGAGGAAACATAGAAATGAGTTAGCTGCTCTTGGCAGCAAACAAAATCACTCGTGGAAGATGAACAGAAAAAAGTCTGTTTTCATGGAAGAGGTAGGGCTGAAGAGTTTAGCGCTCATCAAGGCAGGGAAATGTCTTGGTCTCCACAAAACAGATGTCTTTGACATTTTTGATCAGACGTGAAAACACAGCTCTGAGATGTCTGTAAGGTGAGGAATCAGATGGACAGTTCTCGGGATCTCTGCTTTGGACATGGGTGATCTAAATTCTTTTCCAGACTGCTCTGCCTCTTTCTGCAAGTAGGTCCCTTTTTAGAGCTGTTTAGGAATTAGAATTAATGATTAAAGCTCCAACACCAACATTTTTCTTCTTGACAGGAAACACTTTCAAACCAACACTAAAGGCTACTGCATACCGTGTCTTTGCAATTAAAAGGAGATGAACAGAGAGCCTAATGTTCCGTTCTGAGAAGCACTCATGCCATTTAAGCTGAGGAGGTAGAGCAAAATGAAACACATCCAGTGAACACAATTGTTGGAAAAAAAAAATCCCAAAGCCCTGTCTCATTTGCAGAACAAGTATCAGCCAGCATGAACAGCAACGATGGGTTTATCCTCGTTCTTCACTGCTTCTCTGAAGTGCAGAGAATGCGTCCCCGGGGGCCTCATTCAGCACAGTAAGTATGAAAACGTCAGTATGAACCAAGGTAGCAGCCCTTTTTTTGTTGGTCTATAGCCAACATCACAGAAATAATACGCAGTGGGCGAGTTCACATGTTGTTCTCCATATGTGTTTAAATTTTAATCTCTGCGGCCAACGTGTCACATGGGGACTGTCCTAAGAGCACAGGAATACCATTAGTCTTGACAACTATGTCCCGTAGTTCCACCTCCAACAGTGGGGAAGAAGAGCCATGCCAAATACTCCTCGGGAGTCAACCAGCAGAGCGCAACACACCTTTCTCATCCCAGGGATGCTCTTGGTCCCTCTCTGTGCACCACTGCCAAGGTGACGTCAACAGGCCAAGGTGACAGTCCACCGCTGCGCCTTCTGGCCCACTACCATTCCCCAGCTAGCAGGACAAGTCAGAGGAAGAAGCAGAACAGGAGGCCACTCAAAACACCAGCACAGGGAGGCAGTGGCAGCCTGTCCAGTCCAGGCTCCACTCTCCTTACCTGTCCCCACCCTCAGCTGTGGAGTATCACTGTGGCAGCCCCTGAGTATACAACCAGGTGGCCACGTCCTCCTTCACCAAAGCCACTGCATGCTCAGCCACTGTCCCTGTCAAGCATCTGGTTTTGAAAAAGCAACAATGATCAGAGCCAGCCAGGAGGAACAGAGACTGCTGCCTCCCTCTCACCCTCCCCGAAAAAACAAAGTGTGGGATTTTCCAGAGGCAGTGATGCCCTAGGCCAAGAAAATGACCTCAGAGCCATAGTAGCTTTTCTTCCTAACAACGTAAGCCACTCTGTGTGAGGCAATGGGTAAAGGGTTCTCAGTGTGGGGCTCTTCACTCTTCTCAAGCCCCTCCTGGTGCTGGGTGTAGAGACGACACCAACTTGTGCTTCACCTCTCTTCCCAGTGCTGCTCTCCTCATTATCCTCCCCTCGTCTGCCCTGAAGAAGCTGGTATTTCTCATCAGCCCTCTCCTGCAGGGCTTCAAAGGACAACTCCCTCTGCCAGCGAGTCCCCATCCAGACAGTGGGGGCTGTACACTGCATGGAGAGCTGCAGAGTCCTGTATCATTCAACATCAGGAATCTTCTTGTGCATCCACAGCTCCTCAAGGGACATTTCAGGCTTTCCTTACTGAGCCTGGGACACTTCTGAATTGACTGCTTTCTGGCCCAGGAAAGGGTCATTAGCCCTTCAAACAGCAAAGAATGGAAGTGGTCACCATATAAGCAGATACCCACCCCTCTTGGGGGAACCTTCCTCCTTCATTGCATTGTTGCCTGGAGGCCCAAATCCTCTCCACCGACAGCTCTTATCATGTGGACAGCTATGGAGAGCATACTTGTAGACTCAACATCTCCCATCCCTTGAGAGAAGATGGACCACCTCCATATCACCAGAGGAGGCCACTTGAAGCCATGGCTAGACCCACAAAGACAGCCGAGAGGGCAGAGCTGGCTACATCTAGTGAGGAAAAATGAGGTCATTGCTGTCATTCCTCTGTGAAGATCTAAGCTATGAGGTCTCAGAAGGTTCACCTATCTTTGTGCTTTTGTTCGCTCCAGTCAGCAATGAATTCAAGATCCTTGGCCAGTGGGGGAACAGGCCACTAACCCTGATGAGACAGGTTTACCAATCCATTCTTTTCCACACTAGTGACCCAGTGCAGGTGCCAAGAATGACTTGGCTCCCTTCAGATGTACAGAACAATGAGGGAGAAGCTGTTCCAAATCCTAGAAAGCCACCAGCAGGGCTTCATGTGTCCTCACCAGACAGAGCACCACAGCTACCTAAGGAACTGGGGAAAATGACAAAGACCTGCTGGCACTGAGGCAGCAGGGGCTGAGCTCACCGGGCAGAGCTGCCAGCACCAGGTGCCCAGCCCTGCCCAGCTGGCCCCATGATCTTCCCTGCTGCTCCTGAGGGTATCTGCAGCTACATGAAGCAAGCTTCAGGAAGTGTTTGCTGTTCATGAGGTCCCCCTGACACCCAAAGGACTACCCTACTCCCTCTGCTGCTTGTCCTTGAGTCAGGGGGGAGCTGTTGCTCTCTGCCACATGCGCTGGCGGGGCTGGGGACCTTTACTTAGCAGAAGGACAGGAACGTCCCATTTCACAGGCTTCTGGGCACTAAAAGGACTGTGGACTCACATAAGTCTGCAGGCTCCTCATGCTGACAGACAAGCTAAGTAAGACTCGCTGCTCTGGGAAGAAGAGGCATCTGACCCTTGCCATGGCAGATTACAACCTCATCTTTATCAGTGAGGGCCCAAGTGAGGGTTCAAGGAGGGAAAGGGACCCAGAGGGCAGAGTGCTTCCCTGTACCATGGGGACTCTAGCTCTGGCTACAGAACTTGCTGATAACTACTGGCACTGCTGGCCTGTTCCTCCTGCAAGATGAGGCTGGCCTACCCATAACGTAACAACCTGCTAAAGAATATGAGTTTTATAGCAGCAACTAGCAGTGCTATTTCTATTCCACTGTTCTGGATAGGGCATCATTAGGCAGTACCTCCCAGTCCCTGGATACCATGGAAATACAGGGATGCTCTACTCATTGTTCCTCCCTGGTTCCCTGTTTTCCTGGGTTTAGCCTGTTACTTGTCTTATCTTATTTAGCCTGTTTTTTGGTTTGGGTTTTTTTTTTTCTGGTCTTAGACCCCTCAACCCCACCTCAGGAACGGTCTTTTTTTTTTCCCCTAGTTTTTCTTCACTCTCTTCTTCTTTTGGGGGGCAGTGGGAAAGTAGGAATTTAGCAATTGTTTGGAATGGCTATCATCTTGTCCCTAAAGTGAGAGTGGCTGTGGAAGAGAGAGTGTATGAACAGGGGAAACAGTAGTGTTGTTTTCCCAGAGTACTTGACCCAGCCTGCTGCAATTTACACCTCACGTAGTTCCTGAGACAGAGATATTGCCTCTATATTTAGTCATCTTCAAAAGAGTTTTCTTCTATTAATCTGTTCACTTTTAAAACCAAAGAAAACTTTTAGACCCACAGCATCCTATGTCCAGGAGTTCCACATTTCAACTCTGCACTATATGAAGAAGTGCTGGCTTTTCTTTGTTTGAAACTTGCCACTTGCTGGTTTCATTTGCTGTCTAGGTTCTCGTTTGAAATAGATAATGAAATATTCTTCCCTCTTCATTTCCTCATATCACAAAGTTATGATTTTATAGATATCGGTCGTAACTTTCCCTAGTCACCTTCTTCCCATACTTGGGAAATCCCTATCTATTTCAATGGCTCCTCATATATAAGCCACACCATACCCCTGATTGGTTCTGCTGCCCTTTTCTGAATCTTTTCTACTTCGATTATGTCCTTGCCGAAATAAGAACAGGCAATCAAGTACCACACGTTATATTCAAAATAAGGGTGTAGTGTGGGTTTATGCATAGTGTAATGCTGTTTCTCATTTTCTTCTCTATTTTTTTCCTAATTAGTAACATTTGATTGGTGTTTTTACTGGTACTAAGAATTAAGCTACTCATTACAACCCCAAGACCTCATTCTTGCACGGAAATAGTAAACTCAGAACCTACATCATTGCAAATGTAATGCTAGGATTGCTTTGCCTGTGCGCATCATTTTACACTTATCTAGTCCAGTTTCACCTATAATTTGAACACCTAGTCATTCAATACTGTGAAATCCTTTTGCAAATAAGGATTATATACATTATATACATACAGCTTGTTTGTTCCCCCAAATGATTACCGTCATCACCTTCCTTTGTTAGCTCATTATTTACCTCCCTCTTTCACAACATTCATGGATAGGCACAAAATCTGAAAAAAATATCCCTGCGAAAGCGGTCAGTCTCATGCTAATCCTTGTTTCCTATCTTTGCCTAGCCACTTAATAATTTCAGGAACTTCCTTTTGATTCAACACAAGATTAATGTCCTGAACAGCCTGGGGGGAGTGGCCTTTACAAATGTGCCTTGCAAAGCCGAGTACAGCTATTTGATCTCCTTTGTCAAGATGCTTGTTGACCCCTTCTAAGGCTTGTAAGGTGTGATAGCCCTTAACAACAGTAGTGTTCATACTTCCTCGGTATATCTCATTTATCCACACACGCACTAATTCTGTTCTTTAGAGTCATTATTAGCTTGCCTGCTAGGTCTATCTTGTCTACTAGCCCAATGTTTCCCGGATTCAAAATCTGTTAGTACTGAGTTTCCTGCCTTCACAGCATCTTTGATCTTCCTCTGGCTGTCCCAGCTTCCTGTCACCATCCTGGCCAGTGATTGTAAATGGTCAGAAGTATAATCCCTAAAACTGGTTTTCCCAAGTGGAACAGGAATGCACGTGTTACTCATTTGGTTCACCAAACTATTATCTCCGATTCCGTGAAGAAATTTTGCACTGAAACTTACGCCATAAGCCATGTCTGATCAGCATCTGTGGATACCACCGTATTCCCAGGATATAGAGAGTATGTTTCCTTTAAAAGTCGAATGCACTCCTGGACTTGAGAACTTGCAGCTTAAACTGACAGAGAAACATCCTGGTCACAAACTTTGACCTCCTTAAAATAAGAGAGTCTAAGCTTATCCCTTTTGGTAGTTATACTTTCTGTTGGGGTGCTTGAACTAGAGCTTCTGGGGTTTTTTCATCTCGATTTTTATGTGTTCAGGTGACAGAGGACTCAGTGACTCAGTACAACTCTTAGTAAATGATTTCAATAGTTAAGTACTTTTACCATTTGACTTTTTGCCTCATTTCCAATCTGAATGTATCTGCCATTCTTCCATCGCATCGTCACTGTTTTCTGCTAGGGTGAAGAGCACATGGTTTTGAGGGCTTTGAGCACTTAAAAACTGTCATCAAGTCACTTCTGTAAGTTTTTATTCATGGTTCCATGTTTATTTGCTGGCCATTCCTCAGTTTTGCAGCACTTCTCAAAGCGATAATAATAGAATTCGACAAAGTAAATGAAAAATCCTGTTTTCACAAGTGCCAAATGCAGAGAAAATATAACCTTCTCTCCTCCTGTTCAATATTTGGCTCTTAATAGATCAAAGAACCACATTAGCTTCTTCATCTGCAGCATCACAATAGCAGCTGTTGATCTACTGATTATCTGTTCAGATATCTATAAGCTTTTTCAGTGCCACTGCTTGCTAACACAGAGCTCTGCTCCTCTTCACGCTCTGTCATTAGATATATCACATTTGGTTAGATTGAAACGCACACTGTCTGTCAAAATTCAGCACTCCAAATGAATCAAATTGGCCCATATCAGCGATTTATCCTTTTTGTTTGCATTTTCATTTTTAGCAGTTCTTCCAGTCTTTGTAGATTCCACCAAGTTTATCGGTATTTTAGATTCCCCTCGGGATTTTGAGCAATACGTTAAAATCGGTACTGACAACCGTACTGAGAAACGTGGGATCACATAAGAAGCACAAGCTTTTCAACAATTATTCTTTCTTTGTTACTATTTCGCTACCTATTGAATTTTGACGTACCATCTTCATATATTATTAGTTAAAGAATCACACGGTACTAAGTTGGTTGCTACTTCATTAGTGGTTTTATCTTTTACCAATCTAGTATTTTAGATCCATTACCATGACTGTAGGTAAAGGTGCTTCTATCACAGAAGTATCTGGCTGCAGGGAATTTCGTAAAAGCCATGAAACTGTTAGATTGACAGAATCTGTTTTACAGAAACCCATTCTGATCGGCGTATCGTCCTTCGAACATTTCACTGTGAATTTTATCAGATTGAAAACATCGGCTACCAAGGTCGTCTCACAGAACTTTGAAAGTTGTGATAAAAGCCCAGCTTTTCACTTCCAGATCTTCCTCGGTATTTCAAGACTTGTTGAAAAATAAAGCTTTGATGTTTTATCCTACTGCTTAAAAATTTTTGAGTGCAAGTTATCTTGAATTGGCTGTTTTAAGTATCAGTCTGAAGTCATGGTTGTTTGCTGCTAGAAAGCATATCCTTATTAAACGAGCTGCAAACAATTTTTCTCCTACTTCACCCCAAGAAAACAGGCCCTAAAATATTTACACAGCAGCCTACAGAAGTCAGACTCCCAGTTCTACATGCCAATGAAACACAATTCATTACTTCCATTTTCCCATGAGTTCCTTCTCAGTTTCTCTCTTAATGCTCTCATCTTACTGCCCATAGAAGTTCCAAAACTACATCTGTTGTGTTGTCCACCAAAAACATAAAGTCTTAGGTCAATCGGCAACACGCCAAAGACTGTTTTCTTATCCTAATAACCACTGCTGATACATTTAACTTGCAGATATACCTTAGTATGGTTTCCTTACAAAACTAGGCTTATGCAAGTGATTTGTTAGTCCTCTCTCCACAGCAACTCGGAAACCACTAGCCTATTTCAGGACCCTGGCGAGAGAGGAAGGTGTCTCAGAGATCATCGGTTTGTACACACTTCGTAACAAACGGCTGCTAGGTCTGGGAGACAGTCTCTGTTCTGTTCCTTACTGGTAGAAATAAGTTATTATCCTAGAGCTTGTTAGCTGAGCTTTTAAAGGGATCAGATTGAGAACTGCTCAAAAGAAGAAAGACCAGATTGGGAAGGAGTAATGAAGTGAGACTATGCACAAAGCAGCCTGATCTGGAAGGGAAGGTGTCCCTTTGCCCTTCTCTTCTGCTTGTCTCTCCCCCGGGTAAGAGAGGAACAAGACACGCAGGTGCCTTTCTTCTTGTAGTCCCATTTTTTCAATCACATTGCCTATAAAGCAGAAGTTTCTACACAAGAGTTCTGTGCTCCTTTCCCTTTCCACCTGTGTGCATGCCAGTAAATGAATATATCCCTAATGCCATGCCTCAGTTTCCTTCTCCATTATCATTTCCCCTCCTAAGCTTCTCCCTCTCAGTACCTCCCTTAACTGACTCACTTTTCTGTTGAAGGTGCAGGAGGGAGGAACTGGACACCAGGCCTCTTGATACGATGTCTGTATGCAGACTGGATGTCTCACTTTTTCACACTCCAAGTGCATAGACTATACTTTCCCTGACAGATCTCACTCTGCACACCTTCAGATCGGGGGGGGGGCGGGGAGGTGTGAGTAAGGAGAAGAATGAAGCGGATGTTCACTGATTGCTCCAGCTACTTACCCCCTTGCCTGCCACTCTGCTATCCTGCTCCCTCTCTGCTGAATCTAAAGTGACTCGTTAGAAGTGGGTGGTCTTTGGCTCCATTTCTTCTCCTGTGGATGCTATGAGCCATTCATTTTCACTTAGGAAAGCACATCCAGTAAGAAAGCAACATAGAAAGCATGTACTCCTCCCACTGACAGTACACCAACCATTCCTCATGGAAGGGAGTCCTGCAAGCCAGGCAGTTGGCTTTGGCAGGTCAGATTTGACCCAGAGACGGATAAATGAAGAGCACTGCCTTTTCTGTTCTGCATGGCCAGCGACTGTGCATAAGCCTAACCCAGCTAGCATTTCAGCTCGCTCTTGCAAAACTGCCAGACCACAAAAACATGGGGAGGACTTCACCTGACAGCTGGAGTTGTTATGGTGAGGGAGTTTACGGCACATGATAAAGGTAAAGGCAAGTGGTGGTAGTGGAAAGGTATAGGAGTGAACTAATGACATGTAGAAGACCTGGAGTCCTCTGGCCAGACAGGACTAAAGCACCGGGTCTAACCTGACTCAGAAAGGCAAGCGGTCCAGGCTTTAGGTCCTAAGCATAGGATCACAGGATAATTCAGCTTGGAAGACATCTCTTGAGGTCCAAAACCCTGCTCAACGCAGAATCAGCCATGAGGTTAGACCAGGTTACCCAGGGCTTTATCCAGTCTGGTCTTGAAAACCTCAAAGAATGGGCACTGCACAACCTCTCTGGGAAACTTCTTCCAGTATTTGTCACTCCTCAAGGTCAAAAAGTTTTTCCCGCTATCCAGTGTGAGCATTTCTAGTTTCTCTTCCCCCACACTCCAAAAGGACTATTAGTTTTTAATTTTTTTGAACTTTTTTTCACCAGTTTATGTCACTTCACAAAACATGTTTGCTACTGTGCAAACATGTTTGCTTCTGTTTGTCTCCTGTGCAAAGACATGAGAGAAATCAGAGACATCACTGGAGAAAGAAACAGAGAGCAATGTTGAGTTTAATAGGCTTGAGCTTCCTATTCATTTAAATCCATTCAAGGCATTAAGAGAGATCTTGTCACGGTAGTCGGATGGCCAATATTAGGAGATGTCTAAGCTGTGGCCAAAGGTACACTTCCAATACATTCAGACATCTGTGGGGGCCCGAAATCTTAAATTTGGCTAATTCAATTACTGACAGTAACCAAGCTGACCTTTGCATTTAGTTGGCGCTCAAATACCTACAAGTTCCCGGGTGGATTTTGCAGCCTTAACTGTCCAGCAACCCCAGAGAAAACCTCCTTTCCATTCACTGAAATCGAGTCCCAGCTATGACGACAGTCACCAGCCAGCTCTCTAAGAACTGCAATGGGGTAATTATCACCAACATACAGACCTGCCATCGTTATTATCCGAGGCAGAAGTCAGCTGCAAAGCTCGTTATGTAATTGCCATAATGCCATTGTAACACAAAGAACACGTATGACACTGAGGGGCGAGCGAGTACATCTGTGGAGAAGGCGACTGGGTATCGGTTTAGCCTTTTAAGATCACTTTTCATCTTTTTTTTTTTCATGCCCTAGGAAATCCTCATCTGATCATTGCCATTGTGATTTGTGGTGTCCCCTGTAAGACTGAAAGTTATTGTATGACTCCATTGCAATTTCACCCATACGGAGCTGCTCTGTTATGACCCTCTCAATTACTTTTCCCTAGGGAGAAATAACCAGAAAACTCATATTTAGGAAAGAAAATGTGAAGTTGCACATCACTAAACATGTGCAAACTATGACATCTAACTAGATCATAGTAAAACGGCCCTGCGGGAGATGAAGAAATCATGTGGCTTGCTCAAAACTGGAATGGAAAAAGGCCTGGAGCAAGCTCAGGGCAGAATCCTGCACTGGCCCTTGTGTGATGAATAAACTAAATGTGACTGATTACAAGCTTTCTATCACTACATAAAAACTCCCAAATTCCAAGTTCAAAATCTGCTACGTGCAAATTCCAAGTTAAAACCAAGACAAGTGTACCACACCTCTACTATCTCTAGGAGCTATCTGGTTTTGGAAAGGCAATACAGAGCCTGTACGTTGAACTCATTTTGCAGAAATCTAACCAGACAGAACACAAAACTCCACTCACGCTAGGGTGATAGTTTTCAACCACATCCTAGAGTTCAGACCTAGCACTTAAAAGCACTGATTTCCCAAAACAGGTCTGAAGAATCCTCGCAAAACCTCCAGGAAGGCTGGAGCAAAAAATCTAGGCTGCCAAATAAAAATTGCTCTGAACAAACCTCCTTAGGTGGGGGAGTCCAAGTACCACTCGAGAATCTCACCTTCACTCAGTTGAACCCCTAGGACTCGAAACAGATGAAGGCCTTACTGAACCAAAGCAGCGTAAAAGTTTCACGTGAAGCAGCCATCAGACACTATCAATACATTTATATCTGACTCCCACAAAGAATAGAATCACAATTGTAAAATCCCCCTTTTAACACACACCTCCGTAACACAAGGTCAAGGAAAATTCCTCAGTTAACTGCATAAATAGGTCCTTAACGTCCACTGTGCTTTCACCATCTAGAATGAGCCACATATTGCATAAACCAGAAGTCACTCTAGGATGGAAAGCCCAATATCTTTACCATTAAGATCTATATTTAAGGAGTACGATTTGCAGACAAAGTGAATTTTCGATTATTATTACCCCATCACCATTTTAACGCATACTCTTTTATAGTTTCACCTATGCCTACGTTACCTGTAGGACTTTTATAAATATATATATAAAAATACATACTTATATTTATTGGGGGCTTTTTTTCTCTTAGATATGTACACAGGATTACTTGCAATAGCTCAGTTATACAAGGCTTTTTTTGTAACACAGATTCCAGGTCACGTAAAAATGCTGCCATGCATAGGAAGAAATACCTGTGTGGTTACGTATGACAGCTTAACCACATTTTGGAGAGTGGATGTTACTAGATGCATGCTTGTTCTTTACTTGAACAGCATTACGGGGAGAGAGGAGAATTAACGCCGCTAGTTCAGGCACACATGGATAAAAGGGATATAGACAACTTGCCAGCTAACAGGATAACAATGCCCTCGGCAGGGTGTGTGTGTGGAGGGTACGGGAAAGGCAGGAGAGGGAGGTCATACATGTTTTGATATGTTTTAAAGACACAGATCCAGGTGAGCTTGAAGAATCTTAAGGGAAATACTGCAGTGATCTTTGTCGTGTGGACGCTGCAGAAGGCACTAAGAGACCCCTTTCAGTCATAAGGACATTTGAGATCGGTAAGAGACATAGGCTAGATGGGGGAGGTAGGTCCCAAAGTAGGAACTGGAGTCTAGTTTAAAGTTCGCTGCTGCAGGAGTAGTTGGTTCCCTGAAGTGCTTACAAAGGGCTTTCCCATTGAGCCAAGATGTGTCACAGCACCAGGCTTTGACACAGTCCCTCAGATTTATTCTGGGGAGGTGGTCCAACTCCCTTGCCCTCCGAGGTTTTCCTTTTCCCACGGATGTCTCAGCGCCTGCGTGCTTTGTGGAAAGGCTTGAGAGACATGTACTACCGAACGAGCTGTGTTTTTTCTCTTTGAGATTGTTTTGATGGCTTGAATGACATATCCCCATGTAACTGATGTCTGCACATGTGGTTTGCATAGAAAGAAATTTTCCTGCAGGGGGGAAAGAGTGCCACAAGATGCTGATTTTACCTGTAGAGACCTGTGCTTAGGGACCAAGGGATCTCTTGATATCTGCATATGTGTAGGAGGGGAGAGCTAGGTCACACAGCCTAAAAGCTGGGGATCCTCTGCTGTAAAATGTGCGTGGCCCAGCGGAAAGATGAGATTCCTCCCACTGTGTCCCCTCGCAATGGCTCTGCGAGAGGGAAGGGATTCAGTTTGGTTTGCTGTTTTCCACTGAAGTCTGCTTAGGGGGAAGGGGGAGAGATGAAGACGTGCAGATCATGCAACGTTATGTATTCTCGCATAACAATAAACTGCTACCGAGCAAAGAAGGCAGCCGCCGGCCGCCTGATCCCGCTTCGGGAGGCACGCCCCACACCCACCCCTTTCCCCAGGGGCACCGCACTGCCCCACATGTTCCGCGACCTTCCGCCACGGGTGACGCGGGGAGACATGCCCCCAGCCCCAGGCATCCCCCCCACCCCCGCCCGCCCGCTCCCGCCCGCCGCTCCCCGCCTCCGGCCGGGGCGGGGGCTGAGCTGGGGGCAGGGCATTGATCGCCAGGCGGGACCTATCCCGGGGGGAGGGGCCTGGCCTCGGCGGGGGGCGCTCTTCCGACCCGGGCTCTGTCCGCCGGCGGCGGCGGGAGGAGGAGAAGGCAGAGTCAGGGGGCGGCGGTGCCCGGCGGGGCAGAGGGGAGCCCCCCCCCCACACCTCCCCCGCGGCGGAGCGCCTCAGAGGGACGGGGACATGCCCCCACGCTCGCACGGAAAGCCCCCACATCGTCCCACGGGTGGGAAGGGAGGGCCGGGCGTGGAGCGCGTTTCTGCCAGCTCCCGCTCTCTCATCACACAAAAGGCAGAAAGCACCGGGATGGGACAAACGGAGCTGCCGGTTTGCTCTCCGAGCAGGGAGCGCGGGGAAGGCGAGAGGACGACACCGAGCGGGCTGACTACAACGAGAGGGGCAGCATCCCCGTGTGTCAACTTCTCCGCGGGAACTTTTTTTTTTGAGGGGGGGGA
>JAAGNO010008504.1:0-49277 GCA_033439905.1 Ceryle rudis | reverse complement strand
ACAAACCCATTCCCAAGATTCAAAATGTGGGGTCCCCCCCCCCCCCCGCTTAGGATGCAGCACCGACGGAAAGAGATGTTCAAAGCGATGTCGCTCCCGTTGTCGGCTATCCCCTTCTTATTGCACTAGACCCATTCGGGCTTCGGATCTGAGTTCAGCCGCTCGTTCTGACTACCTAGTGCAAAACTATTTCCTCTCTGCAAAACAGGAGAACACTTCAGTTAAGCTTACTAGGACCTAGTGTCCTAGGACCTAGTGCCCTGCCAGCTTCATCACATCACACTGCGGGAAAATGTGTAGCAGACTTGTTAACATGTCTAGGTTGAATATTGGAAAATAAAGGTATATAACTTCCTTTTTTTCTGCCCTGGGTATAAAAAACTGTCTCTTCAATCGCACTCCATATTTCTATCTGTGGCTAAAATATTTCTGAATGTCTACGTCTAAGTCCTAAAGTGAGAACCCTCTTTCTGTAACCAAAGTGCATCTCTACAAATGGCGAGAACCAGTCCTGTCCTTCTTCATAGGCGAGATCGATCTTGTCCATCCACACAATTATCTTGTGCAGAACGTATTTCCTACACATGCATAAAATAGTAAAAGAGGCAGTTAAAGTTATTTTTAGGAGAGTAGCTGGAGATAAAGGAAAGCTTGTGGGAGGAACAGAAGAACTCTGAACGTTTAAGGTGGGGTGGGAGGAAACAGCATAATGTGCTTCATCTAAAAGTAGGACTGGAAGGGACCTTGCAAGGTCAGCTCCTCCATGGCTCTGCCCCAAGGCATGATCAGCTACATCTATGTCATTCTTGACAAGTATTTTTCTAACCCCTTCTGAAGTCCTCCAGCAATAGCACCACTACAGCCTCCTCAGGCAATCTGTTCTGACTTGCAGTTACAAACTTCTTAACGTTTAACTTGAATCTTCCTTGTGATTTCAGTGTATTGCATTAGCCACTGAAGAGACAGCAAGCAGAATATTGCCCTCAGTCTTTACATAGTTAAAGCCCACTTCCAGATACTGTTCCATAGGCACTCCAGGACATCTTGACAGCTGGTGTCTCTTATCTCTTTCATCAGGACTGTCTTCAACTGATTTGTATCTCTCTTGAAGTGTAGTGTCCAAAGCCAGATGTAATATGCTACTTGGGTCCTTGTAAGTGTTTATAAGAAAAGAAGGATAAGTGTGCATGTGTCACACTGTATATACTCCTTCCGTGCTTCCGTGTGGAATTCAAGCTTTGGCTGTAAAAGCAGTAGGCTGTTAACTAATGACCTTTTGTGATAAAATTTAAGTTCTGGTTGGTTTCTTTTCCCTCAAATTCACTACCATCTAATTCCTTGTTCCTATTTCTATTTGTATCTCTGTGGCTGAATGCTTCTTCCTTTTACACTGTCTCTATTGAATATCATGATTGTTTTCCAGAATATTTATCCAGTTTGTCAAAATCATTTTGAATTTAAGCCTATCTTCCACCGTTACATAGAAATTTAACATTTTCTATTCAGTAATCCATCCTCTTAGCAAGAACTTTAGCATGCTCAGATGCTGGACAGATCCTTGCAGAGCTCTGCAAAATGTATACCCCCCACATTTGAGAGTGAACCACCGATACTTTAGAGTTTCCAGACAATTTTGCACTCACTCCAAGAGTTTCAAGACCTACCTAAACTACTGTTGCTTAGAAGAATGTCACGTGCAAGGTTTTGCTCTGTTGTCTTAGTGACAAAGGTTATATTTCACTGTTTTCTTTGCGCTCCTGTCAGGCTTTAAGGATGTCATGGAACATCACCAAAAAGGCTATGCAAGCAGTTACACCAAGAATATCAAGAAGCTATTCAATTCAACCCAATTTTAAAACTTCATGTTTGTATTTAAGAGAAGAATCCATCAAAAGATTAGAAGTATTCACAAAACCAAAGGGCATTGATCTTGTCAGAAATTTCATTCACTTTTTCAGCTTGTCATCCAGGGTTAGGAAACTTACCCAGCATAAAGAAGATTTTGATTCAGCTGCCTTTTTGTCTGAAGGGATTCAGCCCTGATGTTCTTCCACTCACTGCGAGAAGCATAATAGGTAGAACCAGTCTAGGTATAGAAATGAATGCTATGAGGTCATGTAATAATTGTATAGAACAAGCAGGACTACTGGCAGGAAAGATTTAGGAGATGTTGCATATTGGAATTCCACAGCATGACAGTCAAGCCCCTCTCCAGAGGCTGAAGTGAATGCAGACATTCACTCTCAGGAAATGAAATTCAGTTTAATTTCCTGAATCCTGAGAATGATTTTGTAGTAGAGGTCATAGTCCATAAGCAGCAAATTCAGGTCTGCTTTTAAAGAATAAAGGCACATTTTTTGGCAAACAAGTTTTTCTCACAATCATAAGCCACCTAGCCCTAACAAGAATTGCTGAATTTTTAAGACACTAAGACAGTTTAAAGGAAGGAAAAAAGAAAAGAAAAAAAAAAAGTGTCAGTGTTTTGTGAGTTAAAAGCTGCAAACCTACATCAAGGCATGTGGCAGTAACGTATGCTTGCCCTAGAAGAACTTGTAGTGGAGCTGCAGAATACACTGTTTCTTCAGTGGAATAGAATCACAGAATGGTTTGGCATGGAAGAAACAATCTAGTTCCAACACCCTTGCCATGTCCAGGGACACCTTCTGCTAGATCAAGTTGCCTCTGAATACTTCCAGGGAGGGGTTATCCACAGCTACTCTGAGGAACTGGTTCCAGTGCATCACCACACTTACAGCAAAGGACTTCTTCCTTGCATCCAATCAAAATCTACCTTCACGAGTTAAATAAATTAAAACCTTCAAGTATTTGCTGTTTGAAATCTCAAGCCCTATATGAAATAGAACAAAAAAGGTACCTTCAGGAACTGTGCACACCTTGGCAGCACAATTTAGTGTATTGGGAACATATTTTTCATCTCCCCTCCCACCTGTTCTCCTAAGCCCAAAGTTTCACCAAGTCTTCTGATACAACCTGGGACAGAAAGTCAGAGAAGAGTGTTATACACCCTAGCAGGGATGCGAGCTACCAAGTGAGACTGCTGTGAGAAGCTGTTCGGGCATGCATTTCAAACCTAGAAGCTGAACTCAGCCTGCAAGATACACTTTTTTGAGATCACAGTTTTACGTATAGAATTACTACTAGTATAACCCAGATCTGAAACGGAGGTGAAGACAATTGATGATTCTGGCATTTAGGGGACTGACATGCTTTTATCATGGCTGGTTTTCATCCTCAGACCTCCAAGGGTCCCTCACAGCACCTAACACCCTCTCTCTGTATTACTTGTCTTAAGATCGACCAAAACCTCAAGGGAAAGCTGTGACACTGGTGCCATACTAGAAATAGAAATGGAAATTCAATGGGATAAGAAACTACTCTTTTACAAAAGTTCAAAATCCAAGATCCTCAGAACTCCCACAGAGGACATATTTTCAATGTATTCTGCAGACAAAAGTTTCAACATATTCACCTCAAGAACTGAAATGCTCATTTATATATAGACTTCAGCTATAAATAACAATACGTGTAAGAATTTTTATTGACCTTCCTTTTCTAAGTCTGTCAAAGACCTGATCATTTTACATCCCGAGTTACCTGGAGATGAATACTGTAATCAAAACAAGCTCACATTCCATTACCTTTATTCACTCTTTTATACGGCAACATTACAGACTGTTAATTGTCATTTTACTAGATTCATTCTCTTTAGCCTCCTCTGTCTCCAGTTCTGTCATCAAGTTTCAAAATTATCATCATATATTTGTACCACTGCTAACCGTGGGAACGCTTTTTGTAAATATAACAACTTAGAACTTAAAACTTAGAATCAAACTCTTGTTCTCAAAGTTAACTGAAGATTTCAGCTGAAAGGGAAATCTAGGAGCTCTCCTACTCATACAGGAAATAAAGGAAATTCAGTGCCCAACAAGATACTCAAAAGAAATATCTTTTTTCAGTTTCTTTGATAAAAGATCCCGACTTTTTAATTCTATTAGGTTTGGTAATATTGCATAGACCCAGAAAATCTACTTGAGAAGTATTCTACAAACATTTATTAAAACTGGAGTAGCTATACAATCTGAAGACCTCTTCTTTTTAGCCAGTGGAGGTTTTCTAGTCATACTACACTTAAAGGTCCCTTACCTTAAATAAAAAGTTTAGTAGCAATGCAAAGAACTAAATCATATGAAAAGTTTTCTTGGGGGAGGCCTCTCCAAAATCCTTAGCACTTAGAAAGTAATATTCCTATTCCAGTATTATAAAATTTCGTTTAAATTCCAGAGAAAAACTCTTGCTCCAGTACAAGTCACATAGAACTTAAACGAGCAAAGCTAACACCATGCATTATTTCCACTGTCAAATCTTTATTCTGTTTGACTAGCTGGATGATGGATGATTGCTTCTTCATTGTTGCTGTGCTACTACAAACTCAAGAAAGCAAACAAAAATGCTGATGGATCAGACTTTTTGCCAGTTACCTCACAAGCTGCAGATTCACTACTGCACAAAAGAAATCACTGAAATGTAAGAGTAATCAGAAAAGTTTATTTTGGGAGAGAAAAATCAGTACAATGTCAAATATTTCTAAATAGCTCAGTAATCATGAAACACTGATGTCAGGAAAAATAGTTGCTCATTCTTCCTTTCACAAAAATCCACAGTAATTTGGACCTAAATATGGTGCAGGAACATGGCATTTGCAGGAAGTTGGAAGGAAAAAAGTTATCTTCTTTTAGATCATCTTTTCCAACAAATAGAAGGAATATATTCGCTTTACAAGAACAGAGCAAATTCAGCTCTGTGTTAGCTAGGAAAAGCATTCAGCTATATTGAAGATCAACCCTCCCTTTTAGGTCTTTTCTCTGGGCCATTTCAGAAAGCTCACTATACATTGCTATACAAGTACCCAGTAAGGCCTCACATCAACATTGCTCTTTTCACATCCAAGGGTTTCCTTTGTCCAATAATATATAAGGCCTTCACACTCTTATCACACAGCCTGATCCAGGTTGGATCTAAAATAACATTATATTACTGAAAATAAAGCAGTACATTCTGCAAAGCTTCCTTTAACAAGATTGAAAGTCTTGAAAATCTCACCAAATTTGTGAAATGTGCAGAATATATCAAAAGGTAGCAGATGTCACCTTCAGTTCTGATTTCTCACTAGAGGCATCGCCAATAAATTTTGGAGATGTCTACGCTGATAAATAGCAGAGGAGAATGGTCTACAGAGAGCTCCACATTACTTAGTTGCTCATTTTCCTCCAGTTTTGTTTTGGGCTGCTCCAAACAGTTCCTTCATAGTCTAAGCCCAGTCCAGCACTGGGAATCATCAGTAATGGAAGAAACCTTCTGTTTCTGTTGTGTCAGAGATTAAGACACAAGCTTGAAAAAGGAGCATACGGAAGTGCTGGTTTCCCACCAACAGTTCAGTGCTAATATGTGTAGTATTTCCCTAACTCACCAAGAGCTGACTATTAATTTCTGTATATGTATACCTAGGACAATAAATGCTATACAAACACTTTTTTTCAAATTTGAACATGAGAAAACTGACAAATAGAATTTAAATTATCATAATGTTGACAGCTCCAGTTCCATCAGTGCAAATTTCTGGTATAAATATATATAAAAACATGAAGCAAATAAGAAACAACACATTGGTACTCTGTTACTGCAGTGAATTCTGTCATGTACTGTAGAATGGCATCATAGATGTTACAGAAGGCAAGATGATGGTTTTATATATATTCTGGGGTGCAACCCAGCAGTTACATAACCTGGATTCTAATGACTATGTATTGCTCCATCATTAAGGAGAAAATGTCATTATATTTAAAATTATAATCACCAAATCCAGTGACTTCTGATGAGCTGTATGAATGTGATTTGCAATATTGATTCCACCATATTCAAGTAAGAAAAAAAAAAAAGCTGCAAGAAAAACGGCTCAAGTATATTAGAAACTATTTTTTTCTAAGGGTTATTAGGAAGAGTTTTTTCTGGTTTTAGTTATTATATATTTGATGCTTTACATGAAAACATTGAAGAGTAGAGATAAGCCAACCACAGCTAAAACATAAAAGACTAGAATGGCTCAGAAATAACCATTACTGTCAGGTTGACCGACACACTTACTGACCAGATATTTAGTATTTTTCAGGGAACATGTTATCCACATTTCAAAATAGCCTTCATGAGAACTGGAAGATTTTTTTTGGCTATTAAAATTCTGACATTACAAGTTATCTTTTCAGTCTCAGATTTTACTCAGGCTCATAGGATATTCAACAGCAATAGGACTCAGAATACATTAAAGGATCAAATGTAAGAAATACACATATTACTGAGTATTATGGAGAAAATAAATATAATGCTAACCAAAGAGTTTAATCAAAAGCATATTAAAATTTTTGAGCTAAAATCTGTAATTTCAACAAGTTTTATATTAGCACAAAGGTGAGAAAATAAAGTATTAATGGCTTTCAGGTGTGTGGGGGGGAAAAAGTTACCTCAGTCTAAGTGACCCTGAATGTGAAGAAACTGAGGCTTTTTTTTTAATTTGGTTCACTTTTTTGGTTTGTGGTTTTTTTGTTTGGTTGGTTGTTGGTTTTTTTCTCCCCATACTCTGAATAAATGACAAAATAATAACTCTCAGGAAACTGAGAACAGTGATGATTTTGATGAAGGTGTAGACATCTCCATGAGCATATGTTTATCCCTTTATTCATGAGAGCTAGCAATTTCTGGTGTTAAAATATCCATGAATCCAATTTTTATTTTATTTTTTTAAATACTCGGCTTACTCTATGTTTCTAAATCTTGTTTTGCCTCCAAACAGTCAGAGGCAGCACCAGGTGCTGGAACAGCAGTAACTTAACTTAAGAGCTCATAGTCCTTAGAAAACACTGAAATGTACATGGGGAAAGCCAATAACATCCTCTGCTGCTGTAATGTGAATCAATAAGCATTCTGTCCTGTTCTTTCACTTCAGAGTTAGAGCTCTTGAACACATATCTGGCTTGAAGTGTTTCCTTAAAGTGAGAACAAGAACTGCTTCATTTTAGCTACAGCAATGCAGAGTAAATGGGAGGTGAATCAGGCTACAGGCAATAAACCAGTACTTGTTCATATGGATTGACAACATTATTGTTTAAAAAACCCTAAGATTCTGAAACAGAAATGTTCCATTGTAATGCCCAGTCTTAGCAAATGTAAGTTAGAATTCCCCCCGCTGTGGGATCTTGGTTAGAAGAAAATGGACACTGTTATCATGAACTGTCCTTGAACCATGGAAAGAATGTGAAGGAAGAAGAACGGTGGAGAAAAGGCAATGAAGCAAGAAGATAAAGCAGAACGAAGTAGAGAAAAACAGGACGTGGTGGGTACTGGGCGAGTTAGATGACAGCCAGTCATGTAGTAGATTTAAGTGCGTGAACAGCGTGTGGACTATCGAGTGTATCCCATCAGCACTGTTGTTGGTGTGCGTGGTCAGTGAAGCTTGCTCTATATAACCAAGGGATATACCAATAATAAAGGTCTTCGCTTTATAACTTTCGTGGAGTTGCTGAAGTCCAGTCTTCCCCTGCACCCCCCTCCCCCTATTATTTAGAGGAAACATTATTTATAACTAGGATATAGAGGTCCTTCCACACCTCGGGGAGATAATTTTAGTCACTTAATATGATATCAAGAGGATCATTCCACGTTCAAGGATAAAAAATAACTAAGAATAGAGACAAATGGATTTTCAAAAAACTTTCATCCTGAAGTTAATGATAAATTTAAGAATAACTGATGTTAAGAGCTCTTTATGAAGTGATTAATGAAGTCTGTCAAGTAGTAAATTGTGAATTGTATAGAACTTTTTCCAGGTACATGCATCTGCAATTTTATATATACTAGAAGAGAGAAAAAAACATTAGGAATAAGCTTTCTGCTGAATTACAGATTCTACTTAATGAAAAAAAAAATCAGAATTTTAATTCATGTGGAAACAAATGGATTCCTTGAAAACTAAACAATAGCAACAAAACCCTAAAAAAAAAAAAAACCAAACCAAAACCAGCCACACACACAAAACCACAAAAAATAAACCAAACCCAACCCCCCCCAAAAAACCCAACACATGAACACTGTAAGGATACTTTTAAAATCTGTAATAGCAAAAATCCCTAAAACCTTTTCAAACAAAGTTCGAAGATGTGCTCCATTTCAATGTATATAAGGGCTTTTGTTTAGCCCACAGTTTTTGTTTTTCCTTTTGTCCATCAGAAAGGCCACTGACTTCCTGCTCTTTCTCACCTGTGTTCCCACACACAAGCTTTGTTGAGCAGTGTTTGTCACTTGTGTCCTTCCTGTGCCTTAAATGACCTTCACACATCATGAATGTAGATGTATAGTATTGGTGCTAATTCGTCTGGTACATGTTCCTGACCTGAAGAGGCATGTGAAAACATATCGTACAAAGATTATCAAGATAAAGATTCACTATAGTTTAAACACCTTAGCAGTAGGAAGGAATTTTGAAATTTCTTATATAATCTTCATGCTCGTGTTCTCGAGATATCATACCTGAGTTAGTTAAATGCTTTTGAGCCTCTGGAAAGCCACCAGAGCAGTTTACATTAATGGTATTAAGCATAATTGATATGTTTTAAGCTTTTCAACACCATTTCGCATCTAAGGGTAAAACTGAAGACAGTATCAGCCTACATGCATAGGAGTTAATATCACATCTCAGGCTACTTCACAATGTAATGCCTCTTTTCAGATGACATTTATATATAAGAAGAAGTTAAAATCTTCACCTCCTCTTTCTTTCAGGTCTCATACCACAGCATTCTGCTTGCAAAGAACTTCCTTGCCAAGAAAGCGGTCCCCATCTGTCATTCACTCTTCATGTTCCTCAGTGGAGTTAAGAAGCCTGACAGTTCCCATGAATAACAATGACATATACTCTTATATCTTGCAAAGAGGCATGAGTTTTATTGATGAAAGGGGGGGGGGGGAACCCACAGTGTTTAAAGAGTTTTCTGAGCACTGCTTATGCCTGGTGTTGAGTGAAGTTGGAACAGCCATTGTGTGTCAACCACCCTGCTTATATCTGTTATTATGTAAGTGCTGACTTAGGTCATGGCAACTAAGGACCTGTCTTCACTATGAACACAAACCTGGTTTGCAACCAACTTCCCATGCTTTTACGAGAAATATTTTTTGCAATAGCTCTTGCTTGGCTGGTGTTCCAACAGCTTTTAATACACAGTTGTTGACCAAGTTTATGCATCTTCACTTAAAAAGATGATTAAGCACAATTGTTTGAACGACTTCTTGAAAAGTATCCCAAAATCATATCAGGAAAGCATGTTTTGGAGGAGATGCTCACAGGCACCATGTAGAAAACATGCTTTTACTGCTATGAGTGGTTTTCACAGTAGGTTTAGCAAACAAAATTTCTTAAATATAGTCATAGAGGCATATCTCAACTACTTAATTTTCAGAAAGATTGCACCTATCTATTTGATGATAGATTTATCTCGTTAGTCCAGAAGACAATGTCCTTCCTGTGTGTTAGTCCAGAAGACAATGGGAAAAATCCTCAAGAAGGAAAAGGGCCTCAGCCAAGCTTACCTACTTTCTGTGATCAATAACACAGCACTACATCAGCCTTTGGTCAGCTCGTGTTAATCAAAACATTATTCCTAGCACAAGCTAATTCAAACTTCAGTCTGAAAAATTTCCTCTGGTCTCTTGATGTTCTGTACAGAGAAAAAAAGTTAACCCATATCCCATATTAAATATTATTATGAAAAGAAAGGGATGCCATCTGCAAATAGACTTGTATTTATAAGCACTTTTCATTAGTGCCATGAGTTACTTGGTTTTTTGTTTTTCCTTCAGCTCTATTCTTGAACTTCTGACTGTACTCAATCAAGTTGACTGAGAAATATACTTATGTCTTTAGGGACTACGCACTATTTCAGATTATAATTTAGATATATGTTCCTTTTTTTGAAAAAGTAAATCTATCTTCACTGTGTAAAATTCAGCTCTTGTAGAGGCTGGTCAAGCATTGGTCTTCAGGAAAAATGCTATTGAATATGTTAGTGATCTTGGCACAAAAGTAGGTATATGTTAATGACATTTTGAGAGTCATCAGCAATAAAGGAGAAGATTAGAATGTTATATAGGAAGAGCTAGATGACCTTGAGGGCTAGAATAATAAAAGTGAAATTGAGTTCAGTATACTCTGGGACAAGATCATATACAAAATGTCCAGGAAAAAAAAAGAAAATAAAATATTGGGAATTAAATTTCAAGTAGTAAACTAAAAGTCCATCAGATATTAGGCAACTGAATTTATTTTAAAAGAGTCTTACTAACTTTATGATAAGGAAGATGCACTGTGGCTATAGGCAGTAGCAGATACCTCGCTTGATAGATCCAAGGGTGCCTTCTAGCCTGAGGAGCGTGACTGACTTGTTTAATCCACTTGACTAACACTACTCCTTCCTCCTTTCTTAATGAATGTTATGAAGAAGTCTGAAACTCTCAAAATCATGTATTTCCCTCCTTCATAAAGGTCAGGAGCATTGTCTTCTCTAGCTTTCCAATTGTCTACTTCTTTCAAGACTTAGTAATTCAAAACAGGATCCTTTAGAAAATGCTTACAATTCAAACTGCTGATGGCTTAGTCTCTTTGACAAGTCAGCTGCTAAAGGAAGAGAAGATGAAGCAGGCAATGTACAGAAATATTGTTTCTGCCCACTGAAACTTTATTGCAGCCAATCTGGAATTGGGTCAGAGTTCCTTTTAAGGGAAGCACTAAAACTGTTTCTATGTATTGTGTTACCCACTGTGTACTGAGTCACATAAGCCAACTGTATTTTCTTTAGCTGATTCATCATCAAGGTCCAAAAATGGAAGATAAAATAAGTCTTAGGATTTTTACTTTTTGTCTGCTTATTTTTGAAGGGATTAAGCTGTGTACACAGCCTGAGTAGTTCTGGTCAGTGTGATAGTATAGGGACATTGATGATGAGCTGAAAAATGTCAAAGTTTTTCAGTATACATCATGATAAGTTCAAACATATGAAAATTCTACTTTTGCAGGAAATACACCCCATAAAGATTGTGGTTTAACAAGGTATCAGATGCTGGTTCTTCCCAGCTGGAATACCTGGTATTATGCATGAACAAAGCACCACAGCAGTTCACCAGAATTTTACATGCCAGCAAGTTTCAGAAATTTATCTGTCAGAAAGCCTACCTTACAAAGAAGGTGCCTGAAGTAAGGTAGAATTAGACTTTGCACACATTTATTTTATTTATTAATATGGATCAGTCACAGAATGCTTAAAATTCTGAAAAATTAAAATTCATAAAGTGACTCCCTAAGATGTTGCTTATATTTTGGAACAGAAGAATCTATTTTGAAGTATGGTGACCCTGGGCAGATGTGGTTAGCCATCCTCTCTCATTAGTCTACGCATACCAATCTGTATCAGATAGAAGGACTAGCAAATCTTCCCGATGTACACAAAACATGCCTTAAAACGAAAAACTGCTTTTTCAACTACCTGTGTTGAAAACACAATTAATCTAACAATGTGAAGTGTGTTATATCCTTATTCAATGGAACATTAGGAATATTACGTGATGTGCATGATCATTTTGTTACATTTCAAACTGCATTTAGCTTATTTTTTTAAACATGCTGTTATTACAGGTGTGTGAGGAAGGATTTATCCCCTTTGTCAAAAACAGCAGGAGAACTTAAAAGCTGAGACTAATGCAGAAATGACACAGTATGAAACATGAAATAAATGGTTTATTGCAGTTTTCAAGATAGAAACAACACTGAAAAACTTCACCAAAACAGATCAAAATTCTTCAGTTTTGAGATATGTACCAAGAAGGCACATTTTTATGACTACCAAAAGTTCATAAGCATAGGAAAAAGGTGATGAAGCTAAACAACCTGCGAAAGTTAGAGTTATTTGATGAACAGAAATGTACTAATCCGGCTTCTTCAGTGAGTATTTAAAAGAATTTTTTGTCATGCTTGTATTTCTGAATAGTCTCAAAAATGCATTAACTTGCAAACTATAATTATTATTTTTGATGGCTTAGTAATCTTTCTGCTCTTCCTAACCATTTCTCAAGAAAACATCAAGTGCTTTTAAAATGTTTAAAATGCCTTATGACTGTCTGAAGTTATGCTACAAATAGGTAGGCTAGAGATAGTAATATAAAGATGTTTAAGGTTTATGTAGTATGATGAGTGTCAACAGTGCAGTTGCAGTTACAATTGGTAGCTCCACGGTGGAGCCAAAAGCATGAGCTTTACACTTACTGCTGAGAGAGAATGAGAAACATAATGTAAGTGTGAGAGCATCCAGCTTCCTACAGGAACGCTTTGTTCCAGCATACCTTACATAACAGTGATTTCTTAGACCTAGCTGGAATTGAAGAAGTGTTTCAAGAAGTCTATTGCATTAACTGAAATTGCTAGTTGTTTATGTAGAGTGCCAGTCATTTTCATTGCTGCTGAATGTAGATTCTATCATAGGTATACCACAGCAAGGGGGAAATTCCCATTTCAGAAAGGAAATCATACAAAGCTATTCTACAAAGATTTCAGACTATTATCAAGTGTCTTAGGCACCATCAGCATCTTTGATTTTAGATAAACGCTTTTATATGCCAATGAAAAGTATCATTCAGTATAAAGCATCTTAACTCAGATGAAAAGCATAAATCACTCCTTTGTTAAAGTATCACTCCAAAATTAGTTTCGTAAGACAAAGACTATCCTTCCCTATTCACAAACATATTTTAAAATGCAAAGTACCATATGCATCACGTTTTTGTGAAGCCTTAATCTCATTTCCAAAAGTGAAAGCTGTTCTGCTTTTTAATTTATTTTTTTTTTTAAGCATTATAAATGGCAACACTCAGCTACACATTAAAATAATAGGAGTAAAAAGTAACAGTGTAAAATAAGTACAATTCTAGGGTATTTTTACCTAGGTATGTACTTCTCTTTCATTAAAAAAAGAAAAAAAAAGAAAGAAAAATAAGCATAAAACCTGGAGTAAAGCTTAATGCTGATTCTCATGTCCTATCAGGCTAGGTCATTCTAAGAAACAAAGAGAATGGATGCGTCCTAAAACATCTCCTCTTGTCATATTGGGGATACTCAAAGGAAAAAATCCTACCCGTTTACTATTTTGCTTGTGAATTTGTGGAAACTGTTCAAATGCCAAGTTACTACTCTGGATGAACCACTGAGTGTCATAAACAGTCCAGCCTATTTGATGCAGGCCAGGCATTGGATAACAGTCTCCTAAGCCAATTAAGAGTGATATGCTTGAGAGAGTGGGCTTCTCACTATTGCATGTGGCAGTAAAATTTTATGGGTTTGTGAACCTTCACCGTGAAGCTTTCTAAAAATCATGTTATTAGAATAACGCACATCTAATTACAGTGGGCTGTTTGTTGTCCTAAAGCAAGCAAAGAGCACTCTGAGTTGCGGAGCCCAGGTTTCTGTTCCTAGTTATGGCCGGAGAAGATTCCTCTGAATTTGCACAAGTTTTGCCTGGCTGATGTAAAGAATTAACAGCATCCTCACAGGTTTCTACAGTATCTTCGCTTGTAACCAGCACACTACAAAAGAAATTTCTTCCTCATTTAAAAGCGGTAACAGGATGTCACTTCTGCAAATTTCTGGAAGTAGAATTTTCAGGACTGTGCCCTTTTAAAATACTTATAAAGGCAAATGAGCTAAAAAAAAAAATGTGTTAAGTGTTCATTTGTATGTATGAGAGTCATTCAGTATATTAGCAATTAAGGGGACTATCAAATTTTTTGCAACTGGCATGCACATCCTGTACTCATTTTAGAAGAGAAACTTCCTATTCCGAGGTAGATAATATAGAATACGAACAGAGTACAATTTCATACATAGCTGTTGGCCTATCATTCTCAATCTACCGCCATTTATTTTAACCATTCATTTAAACACAGGAGAAAACTAGCTATTGAAAAATACATTGCGAGTTAGAAGTGAATTTCCATTTGTCTTAGTGCTAGAGGTTAAGTAAGCTGTGAAGTAAGAATCAATCTTGAGAAGTACTGTTTGAACTAAAACATACTTTTCTAATTTGTAAGCTCTTCAGTTAAGAGATGTATCAGCTTACACCGTATTTCAGAGACTGGAGAAAAAGAGCTTCCAGCATTAGCACAGCTAAGGTGAGAGTGAAGGCTCTCAGTACGAAGTACAAGATATTGTACAATTTGCCTGGAGCAAAAGTAAAAATGTAACAGTAAATTACATGGAATTATAAAAATATAAACTACCTCTATGACATTCTTTGCTATCAGAGACTTACTTCAATAGTGGAAGATTTCAGGATATTAACAAAGTACTAGAGCTATTCTTGCAGCACAGTTTGTGAGTGCTGCAGACTTACTAATATTTGCATAGCTAGTGCAAAGTGGAAGATTTGTTTTTGCAAAATAGAGTACAACATCCCCAATAAGGGAGGAGGTTAGACAATGAGAACAGTCTGCATCTCCACTGATGATGATAACGAGCTAATGATCTCAGAGACTAGCTGGACATCAAGAAGGCTGTTGCATTAGCAACAGGGAGAAAAGGGTGCTGGGATGACAACTGTCATGCAAACTCCTACTCATCATATTGTAAACAAGTTCAGCTGAGCTGACAAGGAATATAAAACTGCTTATATAACCAATGCCAGTTGTTTTGCTAAGGAAAACAATTGTTATGACTCATGAGAGGAGCAAAAGAATTTTAAAAAGTCACCAACACTCTGCTTACTAAGATAAAGAAGGTGAAAAACCAAACCAACCAAACAAACAAAAAACAGGAAAAAGAAAAAGATGAAGTCATATACGTACTCAGTCTCTATACTTCAAATCTGTAACTAAATCAAATACTAACAATGCAGAACCTTAATGCATGTGAATCACTAATAAATAATTAAAACAAATTCCAACATTTACGAAACTGTGGTAATCAAGAACAATCATAAAAATATATGAAAAGTTATTTAAATGACATGTTAAGACAAGGTCATTCTTAAGTATTTTTTGAATTTTCATAAAGAAAACCTGGATTTTGGGCAATACAGTTTGATTAAAGCATATAGGATACCAAACGGGAATAATTGCAATGCTAAATGAAGAAGATAACTTCCAGGCTCAAAAGACACTGCTCTTAATTGCAATTCTAATTCAATTTGGATGTCATTATGTTCAGTAAAGAACTGGACATTTGTTCAGAACATACAGACCCATAACAATAATGTAGTTTTGATTTCTTCATTAAAAAACCCACCATAGAAAACAAAGAATATAGTACTAGCCACTAATCATTGTGATAGTAAATGCATTTCCAAAGGAGAGATTTTTCTCCAAAATGAAGGCCATTACAAGCAAAACAGGTTAAAAAACAACGTTTAAAGAGAAAATTGTCAAAGAAATTTGGAAATTCTTTAAAAATAAGATGGCTGCTAAAAAGAAAGACTCACGGGGTAAAATTTCTATTCTCCAGCTGAGAATTACAGCCATCTTCAAGATAACAAGTGCATCCTGGGTCATGGCAATGTGAAGACAGTACTTAACAGTATAAGAAAACAGCAAGAGGGAAGCAGAAAATAATATAAACTGAAATTTTGTGGCAGGTAGAAATCTGATAAAGGAAATTAAAGGCATTGTGGAAAAGGCATGTTAGAGTGGACCTACCGAAAGTTAAAATTTAAGTATTACCATGTCAAAAGTATTGCTGAGTAATTAGATGCATATTCTGATGGAATATGGCTTTAACCAGGAGTATATCTGGATTTAGTACAGGGTATCTTGACAAAAGGTAAGGACCAGTTACTATAGAGGTCAGGCTAAATGTCCCAATAATACCTGCATTCAGTGAAACTTTGAATAATACCATTGCACTAGCCTCTTCTCATGGCATGCTTACTAGAGGAGATGAATTCCTGTCTGTATGCCCTGGGTCTGCTTCATGTTGTTAGTCATTTTGTAATTTCCCTTAGATAATACATTGACTAAATAGCCTCAGTCTCAGAATATTTGTTTTCACCTTTATATCTCTGTGAAGTATCTATAGCTTTTCTCTGTGCTGGTAAAAGAAAATAACTTTTGTTTAATATTTCAATGTTCCCAGTGTCTCTGTGTCTCAGTTTTCTCAAATCTGAGGTTGTAGAGATCTCCTTTGGAGAGAAACTGCAAATTTGCAGACGGCTTTTAAAATTCTTCTTCCACAGTAACTGGGAAACTGCGTTGCAGGAATTTTAGTTCTTTATAATTATTTTTATTTCTTCAGATCTAATCACACTTTAGAAACAGTTATGTCTATGAAAAAATAAATTAATTGAAAAATGAATTTTACTTTTCCTTATATATCTTTCTGCACTAAGTGCCTCCGCAGCCCTTCTAGTTTGATCAGTCAGAATGAAAACAAAAATGTTTATTTTCATGGAGATTTATCTATGCTGTTGAATATAGAAAAAAGGCAGGAAACCAAATAACAGTAAAAAAATAAATAAATTACACTTTGTGTCTAAAACTTGACATTTCTGTCTGAAAAGACACCATGTCATGAGCTGATAATGGTGAAATTAAATTAAAGGCTAATTCTTGGTAAAAAAACCTAGGGCAGCAATGAAATACTTTGCTGATAATCTGATGTGAAGCTGGGACAGCCAGTCCCAATTTAAGAATGCCATGATGACGGGAGGATCTAATGGGTCACCTGCATTAATAAATTTTGAACTTCAAAGCACACACTTTGATACGCTTTCCCAACGTGGAAGCTGCTCCAGGAATTTGTAGACAATCAATCAAGGCAGGAAAGAAAGTAAAGAGGAAATTACAACAATAGTAAAAGTAGTAAGAACTCTGCATTATTATAAATTTCCTATTATAAATATATGTGTTATGATTAGTATCCAGACCTGATTGGGACTCTTAGGAACTGTGCCCACTAAGGATACTCACAGGAAAGATCACATCACACTATCCGAAGTGCCTCTTTCTACTGCCAGAACTGTGAAAAAAGGTGCAATGTCAAGCTTAATGACATTCTCTTTGACAGTTAAACAAAAGGCTCACCTATAAAATTATGTAAAGCATATACATATATATATGTTAGTTATAAGCATAAATTTATGTTAGTAACTACTTTATGCCATCTACAAAAGTTCTTCCTAGCTAGTCCTTCAAAACACAAAACATTTGCTTGATTCTTCTTTGGACTTCACTCAAATTTAAACTCCCCTTCGGGGCTATCAGACAAGCTGCCCAGAAGCTCAATGGAGCTTGAAATATAGCAGGTGCTGAATGGATGCTCTCCCTTGCCAGTAGCTGTAGCATGTAGCAAACTTGCCTTTATTGGCTTCTAAGGCAGTGAATCTGCCCTAGTTTTTCACCACAGCCTCAGGCAAGCTGCTGATCATTTAGATTTAAGCTTATTGGAAGTTGTAAATGCATCTCACTGCAGCTACCTGTAGCTTTTCAAAAAGATACAACTGGCAAGTGGACTCAGAAATCTGCCTCAAACTTAATCTCAATAATTTGCATTTAACCTGTCTGCTGTTTGATAAAAAAGATCTTTGTCAAAAACACATCCCCAGACTTTGGAGTAAAATATGGATGAGTAATTGATCAGACTCAGCAGCTGCTTGCAAAAAATATTTTCTGTAGTTAATAAATTGTCTAAACATTTAGGGTATATTAACATTTTATATAACCTAAGAAAATAATGTACTACAACTTTAACATTCCAGCAAAGAAATTTAGTCCCTGGCTGTTAAAGTATTTATCTCAAATTATTTTGTTTCTTGTCCTTTCTCAGAGTGCTCTAGAGATATGCAATTATATTTCTTTGTGAGGGAGACAGATAAACTAGCTATGATAAAATGCATCCAGTTACTTTCTTTTTGTTTTACATACATGGAAATTTAAAATTTATACAGATAGGAATATTTTCTGAGGGCCATTCCTGTTTGCCTATATGCAATCCACTGCCAATATGAAGTAGAAATTTATCTTAAAATACCTTGAACATGATAGTATTTGCTTTCAATGGAAAAACAAGCAAACCCAGCAAGCAATTCCTAAAACTACCTATTCATTTACACATATTTGAATCAAGAATGGTTTGGCTTGGAAGGGACCTTAAAGATCACCTACTTAGTTGCAACCCCCCTGTCATTTGGAAAAATAATCCAAAAGATGACCAAAATTTACATTAAAAAAAAAAAAATATTAAAATTGCATAATTGACCTAAATTGCTATGTTATTTGCTGTTAAAAGTGCTGACTTGGGGAAACATTTGGTGTAGATGTGGACAGCTTAATATATGATGATGTATGTATCTACTTTTCAGGATTGACGGGATTATACCTATAAACTTTAATTATAACTAGGTATAAGAAAACTCATCCATAATCTGGATGGATTCTTTCAGAGCACTGAGAAACAAAGAAAAGCAAAAGGAAGACAGCACACCAGTAAAATAAGAGATCAAATTAGTCCAAAACTGAAAGATTCAACCACTTTTACACAGTCCAATCCAGCATTTCAAAAAGAAAATATTTAACATTCAGAAGTCACTGGCTCAACAAATTTTGAACAAGTTTGAACTTTTTTTACCTACTTTACTTGTAGGAATACTTATAGTGGTGGAATTTCCATTCCTTTAATTCCGTAACTTAATGCGCCAGTGCACTGATATGTCTAAAGGAGCATCTGAAATACAAAACTGGTAAAGACCAGATAGGCTTCAGAAGCAAGCTTCATCCATCTTACTGACAGAGGTCATTTCCACTAATATAATATCTTTATAACTATGTCCTCAGACTGGCACAGAGCCTTGTGTGTTTGCTTTTCTTATGAATCCTAGTATTGAAAGTTGTTTATAAAAAGGATAAAAACATGACACATGGTTATAAAAAGGCATACTGTGTATATTAAGATTGAGCTTTTACTTCAGTACACATACTTCTACAACATCCTTATTCCATTTGGCTGAAGGCAGAAGTCAAAATTCACAACAAAACCTATTCTTTTCATATTTCTAGAGCAGCTCATGGATAATGATTATTAAGAAGAGTATATGAAAGACTGGACACCATCAACTCTCCCTGTTCTGCTCTTGGATTGTGATGACCATAGTAAATAGCATTATGCGTGTCTGAAAAATCCAACTGCTCCACAGCTATTCATCCCTGGAGTAATGCCTACCATTTTGTAGGTATTAGAACTCAGTCAAAGGCATTAGCTGGTTCATGCCCATGACCTTCTCCCACATCTACAGAGTACCCCATGGTTTATGATTAACTAATGCATTTTTGCTTGTAAATAAAAATGGTTTCCCCATCTAATGTAGCCTAACAGAGGAAATGATCCAAATCCAGATTTAAAAACTAAAGCATGCTGGGGGCCATGAAAATGATCAGAGGGCTGTCTCCTACAAAGACAGGGTGAGGGAGCTGGGGTTGTTCAGCCTGAAGAAGAGAAGGCTCTGGGGAGACCTATTAGCGACCTTCTAGTACCTGAAGGGGGCCCTACAAGAAGGTGGGAAAGGGCCTGTTTACAAAGGCCTGTAGGGACAGGACAAGGAGCAATGGTTTTAAACTAGAGAAGAGTAGATTTAGATTGGATGTTAGAAAAAAGTTCTTTACCGTGAGGTTGATGGAACACTGGAACAGGTTGCCCAGGGACGTAATTGAGGCCCCATCCCTGGAGGTACTCAAGGTGAGGCTTGACAAGGCTCTGAGCAACCTGCTCTAGTTGAGGATGTCCCTGCTCACTGCAGAGGAGTCAGAGTAGGTGACCTTTAGAGGTCCTTTCAGCCCAAACAATTCTATGATTCTATGGTATATTAAACCACCACATTTCACAGCTGAAGGAGGTAAAGGGAGCCTTCAATGTCAGCTCCTAAGTGATACCTAGCTAAGCCTTAGTTATTTATTTCCTTTGATTATCTTCTCTTACCCTAAGGATCTTCATCGCACAAAGCTTCTAAATGGTGAGAACTACTTTCTAACCTTTTTTCTTGCATAGGAAAAGCACAAAAGGATGAGGACAGGAAATCTATTTCTCCTTTGTCACTTACCTAGCTCCTTCCAACTGTCAGGTTCTTCACAGGCAGGTTATTCCTGTTGTGAATGTTCAGGCTTTATAATTATTTTTTTTGGTGCCAATTAATCTGTAAAAACAGTACAGACCATGAGCTGTTTGACCTTTCCAGACCTCAAAATTATTTCTACATCAAGAATGGAAAATTATTCTGCTTAACTATGTGAATACAAGTTTCAGAAGAAAGAAAAAAGGGACCTCCAATTTACATTAAAAATCTGAATGGTACTGCAATTATATATAAACAGTGATATAAAAGCTTTTTTTAGTCTGCTGTTAACTGCAGTTGAGCAAGAGTTGGACTAGTTCCACTGTCATCTGGGGCAGCTAGTAAATAGATATTTTAATAATTAAGAGCATGGAAATAACATCAGAGTTTATAGCATTTAAGAACCCTATATGGCTAGAATATCACCATATTACTCAAATCAGCACACATACTTTTAAGTGTTACTCATAGCATGCATCTCTGTAAACTGTACCTATTCTGTAGTTTGTCTCTTCTATATTTCAGAATAGAAAACAGCCTCCAAGGAAGGAACTTGCGTTTTACTGCCATGATTGTTGGGAATTATATAAAAATCACAATTCACTTTAGTTGTCTCAATTGACTGTGAGGAACAGCTAAGTACAATTGACTATTAGTTCAGAAAATGTTTACATCTTTAACTCGCATTAATAATCCCAGTGACTTCATCTGGTTCCTGTTGTGGGACTGAATGCCAAATGGTCTCAGGCATGAGATTAAAAATGCATATTTGGCTTTCAGTCCCACAACAGGAACCAAATGAAGTCATTTGGATTATTAATGTAAATTAAGCATTACACTGTAGTGTCACTGCAAAGGTGAGTAAAGGTCAGGAGAGGAACCACTTCTACAACTTAAGCTTTAGCTTAGCTTTAACGTAAAGAAAGATTTTGAAAAGAAAGGGAAATAAACCAGTGAATGATGTTGAGGACCAGAAGCAGAGATTTTTATGTGAAAATTGACACATCTGTTCTATTTTGCTTATGGAAGAGTGACAGAAATTGTGGAGAAAAACAGTAATCTTAAGGAGAATGAATGCATGGAGAATGAATCAGAGCACAGCATGCCAGTTCTAAGAGAAATGTTTCTTTCTATCTAGCATTATATTTGGAAGTCCCTATTTCTAATATATTTTTATATTTGTAGGGAATGTTGCTATTTTGAGAACTATTGAGAATCTTTGCCTTAGCAGGATCTGATCCTGCAAAATAGGTTAAGACATTATGGATTCTCAAATTGTTCTGTATGTCAAAACCTAGAATAGACCCATCCATTCCAGTTTTCACCTGTTTAATTTCTTCTACTGCATTCAGCTCTTGTTACAATGTCTTGTAAAGCTTGTAATGGGAAAACAATGGCAAAACATACTTTGAGTATACCTAGCTTTTTGATCTTGAACCTAAGTGAGTAATTATTTCACTGGACTGTGAGGCATACATGTGAGAAATATTTCTTATTCCTCATAATTGTGTGGTAACAACATTAAGCATGAAAATCTTCCTACTGTTTTCCAAATACATTTCTCTCATGAACTCTGAAGCAATTTTTGAGTAAGGCGATGATGATTTGGTCGCCCCCTAACATTCATAATATTGTTTAAATGGCAACTTTTGAAGCAAGAACGGACATAATCAAGTATCGTCTATAAAACATCTTCACTATCAATGCTTCCAATAAAGGATATTTTCAAATAAGACAACTTCACTCATAAACTAGGGAAAAAATCCTACTTTTGCTCTTATGTGAAATTAATGGAATATGATTAATTTCAAGCAGTTACTATTTATTCTGCTTTGCAGCAAATCACTTGGGAGTGTTTGCTGCTTTTAATTTGCCTGGGTTTTGCTCTTCTACAAATCAAATTAGTAATCAAGTCTCTTGTTAGGCAGAATTCTAACGAAACTGGAGATCATGGGCAGTTAGGCAGAGATGCTCCAAGCTTTTGTTTCTGCTGGGGTCTGCTGCTTGCTAACAAGATGCCATCACAGGACAAGAGTGCCTAAGGCTTCTGATGTGACACAAGTAGGAATTATTGGGGCTACAAACCTCACTGAGCACTGAAGCACTGTGCTTTACAAGCATATTTGAATCTCAGCCATGTAGTTTTGTTCCTTTGACTGTTTCTTGTTATGCAGCTGTACTAAAATACCAGCAACACCAAAATCTTTCTTTAATATGGATCATAAAGCACTCACACTGATCTTTCTGTATTAAGAGGTTGTCAGCATTTCAGAAGACAAAACTTGTTTTTTCTCTCTCACAATGATCCTGTAAATTCTTTGTAATTCACTGTAACCACTTGAGTAGTCCTCAGTGACTAAAGGTGACTAGCATATACAGGAACTGTAAGATCTAACACCAACTTTACACTTCTCTAAGTGGACCCAGCTTGATTGTATTATTTGGGGATTTTGTATGTTTGTTTGGTTTTGTTTTTTTTTTTTTTTTGTATAAAAAGTCCTTACAGATTATAGATAGTACTTTAGATTAGAATTTAATTTACAATAATATTTGTATGAAGTGCCATGGATATGTCTGCCATTTCAGAGAAGGAATACTAGAGCTAAGTATAAATCTAGTGCACAGTGAGTGCACAGACTCAGCATAACAGAGACATACCTTAGTAATTGGGGAAAATCCTTACTTCTTCCATTTATCTTGAAACCTTGTCACATCAAATTATGAAATCCACCTGAATCAAGTGACAAAAGTCTAAAATAAAGAACAATTTCCAGCTCTTATTTCTCCACCAAAAGCAGTTTGCTATACTGCCATTTATGGGGAAAGAGGGGCTTTTTGGGACCTATTGTTTAGGACTTGAGTCTTCTGTCTTACAATATTCTCCATTATTCTCTACAGGAAAGTTTATTTTACTCTTCTAGAACTCCACAGTTGCACCATAGGCTATCTCTATATCAGGTCATTGGAGAAATTTCCTTTGATCTTTATCTCTTGGTATCAGCTTCTTCAGCTTATGGAAGACCTTTCCTCCTTCCCAGTTTAGAAACTGCTTTTTTCCATTCCGTATCTGTGTGCTAGATTTTCCAGGTCCTTTTGAAATTAAGGAACCCAAACTAAATCTGGGATCCATTTTTATAGTAAATACATTTTACTGTATATGTGTAAATGAGATCAGAAGTTTGATTGATCTATTTTTAGGTCAGAAGAAAGGCTCAATTAAACTGATTAATGGATATTTTGTTCTAAGTGTGGTCAATAAAACCATAAATGAGAACATAATCCACAGTGGATAAATGTCAGCTGGTATATGATGCAAAGTATAGATTTTTGATTTCATATATGACTACTACTCAAAGCAACTCATTGTAGAACACCAAAAAAACCCCAAACAACTAAACAAAAAACAAACAAAATATTTAGTTCTGAACAAGGGCAAAATTTGGATCAAAATACCTCAATGAATTAGTGACTTTATAACAGTAACCTATATCCTTACAAAAAAAAACCAAAACAAAACAAAAACAGATACAATATTAACTTTTCATAATACTATTTCTTACATTAAATTAGTAGCAGTATATAAAAATGTGAAGCTTGTAAAAAAAAAAAGGAAATTAAAATGAGCATCTGAAAAAGTATAATACAGCATGGAAAATAGCTAAATGCATCAAACTAGCCAATCAGAATAAAAATAACAACACACCAAAAGCACAACTAAAAGACCCCTCTCTGAAAGAAAGGACCATCTTATTTATAGGTTGCACCATAATTAAATTACACAGGAGGGTCTTACAGCAAAAATGTGTCAAAGATAGAGAATGTACAATTAAGACAGAGTAGGAGAAACATTTTACCTTCGTAAAATAAATAATAAATAATTAACGAAGAAGACAAAGTGAAGATTTGAGCAATGTCTTGGTAAATACCCCAAAGCTGTGACTAATTTTACAGACTTATCATAAGCATACAATCTATCAAACAGAATCTGTATGGCCTTGCAGTACTGTGCCAAAGATCTGCAATTTCAGGGTCAATAAATCCTGTAGGTACAAAAGGGATGTGAAGAAAAAGCCATCACAGTACCTTGATGTTCATAGTAGAGAAGCATAAGGAAAGCTGATACCACAGCCTTTCTTTATAGGAGGTAAGTCTAGGGACTCATTTCAGTTAGATATGCTAATTCATCATTTTTAAAAACAGATCAATAGATTGAATATTAATAAATCACACAAATCATGTGATACTTGCTCGATATTTCAGTCTGAAATTGCCAGCTTGTTAAGCATATTAGTTATCCTCTAAATCAACTTTAGTGCCAGAGGAAAGGAAGATCGCTGGTGGAATTTCAGCTTTCTAGAGAAATCTAGGTTATTCTGCAACAATGCACAAACAAAATGGATAAATTTTTAGTACAGACTTGAAATAGTACTTTCAAAGAGAACTAGATATAGAAAAAAAAAAGGTGATGATGTAACCATTGAGTGGATTTTATATATGAACTTATATGTAGCTGTGTATTATCCACCTTCAAAAAGGGATGACTTGGTGAGAATCTGATAGGGAGCTGTAAGGTTATGAAGGTTCTGAATTAAGTGAAAAAAACGCAAACCAATTCTCTTTTTTCCTACCAATTTTTTCCTACCAAAATACCTCAGCTAGGTGACACATGCTTAAACTATCAAGCAATAGACTTAAAACAAACAAAAGGACATAACAACTGTAAAATTATATAACTTTACCACAGCATTTGATAGTAGCTGAAATGGGTTAAGAAATAATTAAAGTGTAATAAAGGAAAACCCATCAAAAGCTACTGTATATGATGTGGGACAAAATAACAGTGAAAACATAAAATGTTGATTTTTGAGAAAAACTTGGAGGAAATATTAAAGGATCATGCACTTACTCTATCTTTATTTTCAATATGCTTTTCTTGTGCCCTTGTGACTGGATACCATCAAGTCCAACCATTAATCTGGCACTGACAAATTACCACTAAACCATGTCCCACATCTACACATCTTTTAAATACCTTCAGAGATGGTCACTCAAACACCTGCCTGGGCAGCCTGTTCCAGTGCTTGACAACTCTTTTGGTGAATAAATTTTTTCTAATGTCCAATCTAAACCTCCTCTGGCATAGCTTGAGGCTGCTGAGTCCTGTCGGTGACACCAGGATTGGAGCCAGGTATTGATCAGATGGGTTCTCCTGTTTCTTCCGTCATTATTCCCTGCAACTGGAAGGATAGAGGGAAATTCTCCTTGTGCTCTTGATCCTATAATTGTCCCAAGGCCCTGAAGTCTCTCTTAACTGCTCTCTGATATCTTGTTATGACTTTATTGACGCCTACCTGAAAAATCAGTAATGGATAATAATCTGAGGGCTGTACCAGCATAGCAAGTTTTCTCACCACATCTTTATCTCAGAGCTCCAGGGGGGCAGCAGACTTCCCTAAGAAGTGGATATAGTCTGCATACATCTGTTCCCTTCAGAAGGGAGTCACCAAGGACAATAACTCATCTCTCTTTGTGGAAGCAGTTTTGATGCAGGGCAGAATATCTTCATCAATGACATAGTGAACCTGTTACAGCCTTTCAATACTTAAAGAGGACCTATGAAAAAAGATGAGGACAGTCTTTTTAGCAGGGCCTGTTGTGACAGAACAAGCCGCAAGGCATTTAAACTAAAAGGGTAATTTTAAGTCAGATAGAAGGAAGATGTTTTTACAGTGAGGGTGGTGAAACACTAGCATAGATTTCCCAGAGAGGTGGTAGAAGCCCCATTGCTGGAAACATTCAAGATGAGATTGGACAGGGCTGAAAGCAACCTGATCTAGAGATCACTGCAGGGGGGCTGGACTAGAGAACCCTTGAAGGTCCCTTTCCAACCCAAAGCACTCCATGATTCTGTTTCTAGTTTGAAGGAGGATGGTGAGACTCCAGGTGTCTGAAATTCTTTATAATTGCATTAAAAAGCACAAAGGAAGGCAATCAACAGATGTTTGCTATGAGGTACATTCTTTAACTGCTTATAGACTTGCTCAAGCAGGACTTGAGGAGTGTAGTGAGGTAAGATGAAACTTATCAAAAGCAACTATGTTACAAATCACAAAGTTGTACAGAAAAGTACTGTTCTTGCTTTAAAAATATTGCTCCTGACTATTACATGTAAAAGCCTAAATTCTTCTTTCATAAATATATTCTGATGAAAAAAAAAAAAGGAGACTGAAAAGAAATATTTTCTGTAATGTGTTGTTAGCACATCCACTCTATATGACATCTATTAAGTTTCAACTAGCCTTCTAATATTTAACTGTGTCCTTCGCAGTAAAGGGTAAAGAACTAATTTTTGTTTAGGTGAGGAAGCTACAGAACTGTCTCTCTTTAAACTGCTTAAGTTCTTCATAGCAGCAGACACACATTCAGGTAGTTTTTAAAAACATACAATAGATTATAAAGCCTCTTTTTGTACATGGCATTTTGTCTGAATGTCATGACACTCCATTGAAAATCACATACCTTCTGAAAGTGTCGTAATGCAAATGTATTACCTCTGCAGTGGAGACTGCTGCCCTTTAAGAAAACAGTTTTCTTCCTTTGATAATATTTTGAGCCGTATCCTGCTGCTGTTCCTTTCAGAGTGTTGCTTTATCTTACTTTCTCGATGACCTCCCATAGAGGTAGGCTTCCTTCCTGTTGAATCACACAGCGTGGAACACATCAGGCTCTGCAGAGTTTCTTAAATACTTGGCTGAAGGTCAGTCCTGCCATCCAGAAGAGAACAAACATGTAGTTTTATGCTGTGCTACACTTGCAGATATTTGGAATGAAAAAAAACCCAACAAAACAAACCCAAACCAACAAACCAAACACTTTCCCTCATATGATGGTGTTAATTTGTAACCTTGGGATGCTGTAACCTGTGCTGCTGGAGGCTTGCCAACAGTAACAGCTGGATGCTCAGATGTGCATATTTCACTTATTTTACAAAACACTAGAAAACAAAGATGCAGGCAAGTCGTATGTGAAGAAAAGGCTGGTGGTTTTTTTCTGCTGCTGACACCATGTAATTGAATTATGGGCAGCGGTTTGGTGTGAAGCCTTGATTCTTTTGAACTGCAAAACTGTTGTTATTATTTTATCTGGGGAAATTCATGTGGAACTTCTTGGAATAAATCATGGAGACCTAGAGTCCCAGAGAAACAAAGCCTTTCCCGTCTTTTGGTTCTCCTTATGACAAAAGTGGAAACCACTACTTTAGACACATTATTTGGGAATTCGGGAAGGAACATGTCAGGACTTCAGTGCCACTATTTGCTTAGAACAAACATTCATGCATATGTACGCAAGAGAGTTTTCTAGAAATCTCAGAGAGCTTGCCAAAGCTACAGTATAACCTCTGAACAGCTTCAAACTATAATATTTCAGAGAAAATAAGGTGGTTTGCTTTCATGCATGGAATTTTCCCTCCAAGATTTACACCTAAAGTAGCAACATTTAAGTTAGCCTTACAGAAATATTTGGCACATGATGCTGCACTGAACCTCTAATAATAGGATTCCAGGAAGTCTGACTTTCCAAAAGCACAAGGCCTCTATTTTATTTTTTACTTATCAAGAGGTACTGAGACTTCAGATAATTGATAAGGGTGAAGCTTTTTCTTCAATAATTTCAAAGGTTTCTAAAATATGCAAAAATTATTAAGAAAATAGTTTCTAAACATTTTTTTTTTTTTCTGTAAAACATGTATCAACTGCAGAACATGCATTTCCAAAGTATGCCACGTGGTTTCTTGATTGCAATGGGAAGGCTCTCTGCAATCTCTGTTTTTAAGGTGATTTTGAAAGTAATTTTTATTTGAGCTGTGAAAGTCTTTATTGCATGTCACCATGGCACTGTTTTACTTGCATGCTTACATTCTTTGTTTTGTGCAAATCATTCTTACAGGCTTTTCTACCTTCTGTTGATTTTCTTAGTCTCTACATGCAAATACATTTTTCATTTTATTCAAATGATAAAGTGTTTTTAGTAATCTCTGAGGCTTATAAGCCACTGTTACCATAGCATCCGAGACCTTTCTTTATGATCTTACAACTGATGAAGATCAACATAGCGTTAAGGTAGGGAAGATCGCGTTATTTTTCTCTACATGGAAAACAGAGAAACCATACTACTGCAGCATGAAAGAAAGAAGCATTGGATTGGCTTTTCCATTTTCAAATCTTCCTTTCTACGATGAGTTTTCTGGTGGTATGTTTCCACTTCTGCATCAATGTACATAGATTGAGCTCGTGGTTGTCTGTCTAAGCAAGCAGACATATTATTAGAAGCATATTATGTGTAAAATACATTTTGATTTAGTTTAGATTAGTTTCTACCTTACTCTCAATTACACGTGGAACAAATACAATTATTAACCTAATAAGTATTCTTGGGCTGTAATTTCAATGTTAACAAAAGATAGCTTAATTGCTTTAAGAAATTTACTGTTACTATGTTTTCTGTGACTTGTCAAGTGAATATTATGTACATCAATCACTGTTTCTGTGCTGAAAAAATGCAATTACAAGAATAACTCACATTTTAATAATGCTAAATGCTGTTTTACTATGTGAGAATCTGTTGTCAAGATGCATAATATTCAGATTTCCTTTCATTTAGTAGCAGAGCCAATGAAGAGAAAAAAAAGACATATAACTTTAGTACCATCATATTTTCATTTCTGTTAAATATCACACTGAGTATGGTTCACATTTATCAATTTGAGTATGCAGCAGTTATGGGCTATGCTTTTGTGTATGTAATTTCTTTTATTAATTTTCCCACAAATCAAATTATATGAGAAGAAAAAGGGGAAATAAAAATAATAGTTTCATAAATATCTTAAGGGCAAATCATAAATTGCATCACGAATCATCACTATATTGTTCTTTTTCTTTGTCTCAGCTGGAGAAAGAGGAATCAGAAATTCTCATGCAACTTTACTTTTCCTCACATAAGCGATCATACAATGATTTAAATGGTTTCCAGCCTTCTTTCCATATGCTTCCTTGCTGCATTGCATAGGTATTAAAAATTAAGTTACTGGGTTGTGGTTTTTTTGGGAAAGTAGGTACATATATTTCAAAAGCACATGGAATTTCAAAAGCATTCACAAACCCAAACTCCTGTCTTTAAGAAGCAGTCATCCTTCCTTTACCAATTAAAATATTCATTTGGATTTGCAAATGCTTCTTTGTTTTGGTTTGGTTTTTTTTTTCCAGTTCCCAAGTTGCCTCTGACCTGTTTACCTTTTTCTTTCAAAGTGGTCTTTTTACCAATGTAAGATCAGAGAATTTTACAAAATAATGTAGACTGTGCCCCCTGAGTAAGAAGGGGCTGTTCTGGCAGCTAGGCACCACAGAGGTTGGCAGTTGAGTATGGTGAAGTGCTGCACAATGTAACATTTGTACATGACCCTGAACCTCAGTGAGGGTGGTATGTGGTCAGAAACAGTAACCTTTTTAGCCCCAAAAGCTGCGTACCCAGGTATTAGTCTGACTGAGATGTGTAACACATCCATTGGAGAGTCTAAGAGAAGCAGTTGTGTGAATCTCCTAGGAAAGGGGTGGACATAACCACAGGGTTTTCCTCAGCAATTACCCACTCCACTGGTCAGTGAAGCCAGCCTGTACAGTTACTCCTCTATTTGGGGATCTGGATTAGCTTTGCATAAGCCAACCCCGCTTGGCAGTGGTCACCTAACCCCAATGAGACCCATACTGTGAATTGCTCAAAAGATGGATGTCAGCATCTTCTCCAGCTATGTGTTTATGAACTACCTCTCTATATTAAGATCTAAAGGCTGTATCAGCAGCTGCGCTTTATGCATCTTCATCTAGGGAATATCCAGTGAGATCTTAAGCCTGATTACAAGAAGAATTTGAGAAGAATGGGCTTGCCAGATGTCATGTTTCATATCTTTCTAAATGTAGGTAGCTGTAGTCTAATTTCAGAAAGAAGGGCTGTTGTACATGTCTAAGCAGCATTACTCAATGTATTTTCACTTCAAACTAGGCTGGGAAAATACTGGTACAAGATAAATTAATTTCATCTTGACTGCTTTGTCAATCAGACTAAGAAGATATTAAATCACAATAAAAAAGACATTGTAATACAATGATTATTCTCCTGGGATATCCTAAAGCATGAAGAGCAGCCAAGAGTTTCATACAGTACAGGACAGTAATTATTTCATGACAAGTATGCTCCCTGGAGATCACTTTTTAAAGATATTGTGGAGAAAAGTCTGTACATATGTTGCAGTAGAAGAAGAGAAAGATGGCACTTTACAGTCAGAAAAAATGAGGTTTAGCTGACTGTGAGGTACACACTGATTAATTTAAAGTGTTAACAGCCAATTGAACACCTCTTCATTTGAAGCATATTTATAACAGTGAAACAACCAGTTAATCACACTTTGAAGCTCTAGCATAAAAAAGAACTTGGAAAAGAACACTCTTATTTTTTTCAGTTATTTAGCATGATACAAAGCACTTCCTTTGTGCTTTTTTTTTCCGTTTTAAAGCCTCTTAAAAGTACTTTAAAAAGGCAAAACCATTATTCCATTTTTTATAAAAAGCCCCACATTTGACACAAATGCAGAACATTGTAGACTGTTGAAGCTATGATTTGAGTTCTGGGGAATGTTAGTGAGTAACTTAAATTGAAATCAGTTTACAACTCCTGCAATAAGATATTCAACAACTTTGCCATATGTCTCATTCCCATCTTGCAGTAGACAATTGTTTACACCAATCTATCACTTTGCTATTACAACATCCCTGGAAAACTGTGTGTGGTTACTGTTTCTCCTCTTCTTTTCACCCAAGGACTATAACTAAAGTATTTTTCTGTAGCCTAAAATTCTCCCTTACACCAAATATACTTGATTTTTATTTCTGTCATAACAAATTATGTCACAAAGAGAGCAAGTGCGCTTGAATGTGTTTGCCTTTGTATGTGTAGGATTTTTTTCCCCTAAACTCACTATGTTTTCTCTGAAAATGTGACCTTCGTGAAGTATGCGGAGAAACAAATTGCTGTATGTGTAAATATTTGCTTGCAAACTTCTTCTGTAAACCCTCCCCCCAACTTAAAAAAAATATTATGATAGTTGAAAAAATAGCAAATTAATTAAATATAAACCACAAATATTGTTAGGTCTGCTAAAAAAGCTTTAAAAGTAAAATCTATAACTTGATGTTTAGGAAAATATTACTGCAGAATACATCCATGTCTGCAGACTTAAGACAGGATATTATCCTTATTTTTATCAAGAATCATATGAAGTCAAAGTTAGTAGCAAATACCTGTGGATGTAATATGCATTCTTCATGCGTAATAAAGACAGAGGGAATCAAAAAACTACAGTGCTGCAATATTGATTACTGTTTTGCATAGCATGGAAATGAAAAAATGGTAATAACATATTTGCAATTTTTTGTAATGTCGCCCTAGGGCATATGCTGATATTGAAACAGGACAGAATAATAAAAAAATAAATAAAAAAAAATAGAAGGAACGTGATTTTGAGGATATTATTTACTAATAGGTATTATGAAGTGCCAGTCCATTTGTATTTCCTTCTTTTTCTTTTTCCCTTACCAATCTTACTAAGCTATAAGAATGGAAAGACATTACTTTGCTGTCAGTATTCTTGCTGCATTCTTTAATAAAAGACTAAAATATATATTCATTTCTGAAGAGCTCAAGGACTCTGTAACAGAAATACCAGACCTCTCACAAAGGAAGGAGTCAGAAATTCATGCTGAAAAAGGTGAAATTCATCCTTGGAAAAGGGCCAGCACATAGTCCACATCCCATTTAAGTTTTAATTTGACAACTTTATTGATTCTCATGCAATCCTGTGCCCAATGTCTGCTCCCAGGATGAATTTCACACAGGATAATGGAATACAGAACAATGGCCAAAGAAAGCATTAAGACCTGTAGTGTTTACAGAACATATATAAAGAATATTCTCACTAAACATAAATTTTGAAGGAGCATCAGTAGATGCAGATATAGGTTAAGAATCCAAATGAAGCACAACTGTTTTGTTTTGTTTTAATTCCTAAACTCAAGTGAAGAGGAGGGACTTTCTGTGTCCTGTGCTACTCTCTTAACACTTATTATTCCCTCTTTAGTATTCTCCTCTTCAGCTTTCCAGTACAACACATCAGGCATTATACCCTATTTCCCCTACAACATGTCCTCTGTCTCTTTGCAAAATAAAGCTTTGCTCACAAAAGGCTAAAGTTCACGTCGAACAGATGACTCGGGATCACCAGAGTTTCAACTGCTATACAGTTTAACCTTTAGTTAAAGACCAATCTGTGAGAAAAGGCATTACACTTTTTTTATCGAATCCCCTGTGTAGTTTCCAAAGAAAAATTTCACTGTTCATGTGTAAGTAGAAAGCAAGAACCAGAAAATGCTAGTTTAGGGAACAGTATATTTTTTAACAGAATTGGAACTATTTAGCAAGTAGCACAAAAATGAGCTTTGCGTTAATAAAACTGCTATGTTCACAATCCATGTACTTTATTTATTTATTTATTTTTAAACTGGAAGCTTTTAAAAGCCTCTTAGCTTTACCAGCAGTGTGGTGTTTCATTTTGCCACTATTTGTAATTGTCTACTTATACTAACATAACAAATATGGTGCCTCTAGCAGAAAGGTAAAGGTTGATGAGAAACAGGATGAAAAAGCACCTAAATGTTAGACCAGTCAGCAAGATTTTCAAGTTTGTTAATACAAGTTATCATTACAGTACTCTACAGTTCAGTGCTTCATAAATAGGAAAACCAAAGTAGCAATGCTTTTTGTACCTTTCAGCTTGATTTTTATGTTGTTTTTTAATTCCTTTAACAAATCAGGATATAGAACAGCTCATCAAGCTTCCAGTATAGACCAGCAGTATAATAATTTACTACCTACACCCTGAGCCACTTACAACTTGAATGCATCTGGATTGATTGAGAAACATTCTAATTACAGAAAAAACAACCACCAAGAACAAAGAACTATCTCTCTCAGTGCTCTAGGGTGAAGATGGGTACCCCGTCAATACTTTGTCTGCTTCATTCACTGTCCCAGTTTTCTTACCAGAGGAAAATTAAAGTTTCCACTTCTGTCTGCTGAGTCCTATATGTTCTGAAGAGCAATACAGTTCCTTCAAACTGGTGGTCTTGGTTTTCTAAAATGAAATAAAATATGAAAGTATATATTTTTAATTTTTGTACTGAAAAGCAAGAAAAAAGTGCTTCAGACTGAATATTGACACTGCTTCAGGAAACATCACAGTGAGAGAATTGGTGCCAATTAATTTCAAATTTTCCAGTGTTGATTCAAAACAAATGAGTTCATTACTTACCATATAATTTTATTAGAATAGCAGATGTTAATTCCCATAATGCTTTAAGTCACTCACAGCCTCAGCCACTTGCAGTGAAGCTTTCCAGGTGTGCTATAAAATTAAATGCCTTGGGAATACAAAAGTGGGTGAAAGAGTTCTTTGGTAGAACATTAAGATATTCAAATATTGTTTAGAAAACATTTCAAATTCTGAATGATGAAATTTATTCAAAGAAGCAAAAGGGATTTAAAAAAAAAGTTCTATGCAGGAAGATATACATCTCTTACTCAGATACCTACAGTAAAATTGCACGTTATTGCACTGATAAATATTTGACACGACTCACAAAAATATATAAAATTAACATGAAAAGTTAAGTGAGATTAAACATCTGTAATCTCATTTGAGATTGTATCTTCTTACATAAGCAATTATCAACAGCTATCAAAAGACTCTGATCCAACTAATGACTATTAAACAGAGCAGGAAAAGATTTGGCCCACATAGATCTGAAGGTGTTATTTTAGGCTCTTCAGTGATTCAAGGCTTTTACAGACAATGAAACATATAAAAAAAAAACCCTGAAAGCACTGTTGTAAAATGGCCAAATTTTCAATATTTTCAATTTTCAATATTTTCAATTTTCATGTAATGTTTGTCATGCTTAGTGTCCACATATTAATACTACTTTTTTTTTTTTTTTAATTAAAAGTGCCATGGAAGAGAATACAGCAATGAAGATTTTTTTTTTTTCTGTTGGTTTTCGTTTGTTTTTTTGCTTGTTTGTTTTTGTAGCTTTTTTTCTTCCTCAAATGTTCTAAGTAGCTCAAAGAATGAATTTCATCACCTATTTTGTACATAAAGTAAAACATTTACAAGGACAAAATGCATCAGCATCAATCCAAAATGAAATTTTTCATCTGCAATCTGAGAACTCTCCTGCAAGTCAACAGGATTACTCTGCTCAGAAGCTGCAAGACCAGGCAATTAATTTTACTGTATTAAGGACTGATTTCAAAGTCACAGTTTCTAAAAGTGTGAATTAAAAAAAAAATATTCTTTCTTTTCTCTGAGGTATGAAAGGTATGTTAGAGGAACTGCATATTACAAGGTCACAATTTGTAAAATACTATCTAGTATTTCCTCTTTTTGTGCAGAAACATCAATAGCTATCATTGTCATTCTATAAGAGGCGTTTTTCCACACACTTCATGCATGTATTTTTGTCACTGCAAATATTTAGAGGGCATCTGAAAACACACTTAATCATGGAAAAACAGAGGTGTCACAGGGCGCAACTGAAGTTCAGAGAAGTGTTCCCTGTTGGTAGATGATTTATCCTGAAGAGGTCAGGGACTCAAAATCTGTACCACCTTTTGCTCGGCAGTATTGTAAAAGATGTTGTGTTGTTATGATGTAACCATGAAGAAGGAAATCCACAAATTCATGAAATATCCACAAAATGTAATCTAAGTTTAATAACAGATTATGAGAACTGTGAGGGATCCAGTAATTCTGCTAGGATAATCCTGTAAAGATTTACACTTGTCTAGCAACAGACATGCCTGAGACTTGGGTACATCGTGTATGAAAAAGTCCTGCCTCCATGGTTGAAGATGAGGGTGGGGACAGTGACTCTATCTTGTTACTCCATTTGGTGTTATTAGTTTGGAATTCTTTCTTCTTCAACCTGTAGAACAAGAATAAGTAGAGATGGAAAGATATGAGGTACAAAGGTTAATGGTGAAACAAAACAAAATAAGGAAGGATAAAGTACACTATTTTCATTATAATGAAGTCCATTTGGTTTCAGCTTTAGAAGAAAGTTATTTTAGACTCCCTAGTGATGCAAGGGTTTAACAGACAATAGAATACATATGAAAAATTGAAAGCAAGTATGTGCAAAATGGCCATAATATTTCTCTCATCAACATGCTTTAATCCTGGCCAGGAGTCCCTAAAGTATTCACAACTTAAATTTAATATCACATTGGCCTATAAAACCCTGAATTTTGCTTTCGGTGTAAGTAATTCTAAGAAAGCACAGTCTCTCCTGAGTTTTCTGATTTTGTATGAAAATGGAACTGCAAGCCTCCACTAGACCTCAAACTGTCTTATCGGTGGTTTCTTGTGGTCTTCTTTCTGCATCGCTGCTCCCTGCCACCCAGTCTGGGGGAATGGCCTCCTGCCACCCAGGTCTCACCCTGGACCAGGACTGCCCATCTCCTGCACAAGCAGAACAAGAGAAAAACCTTGGCTGGACACCAGTGCCAGGCCTGTCCCTCTGACTGCTGTTTGGCCACAGTCCCTGAAAACCAATCTTTTGTTTTGATAGGGTGTCAAAGTCAGTATGAAAAAGTGCCCTGGTTCACCTCATGGAGGTGAACCCAATGGCTGACGAGTTTTTGTGGAGTGACATCACATCAAACTGGCAGGCACTGGTTTTATTTGTAAATCTTGTGAATCTATAAGAATGCTACAGGCAACAATCCTTCCCCTGTGCTGCATGTCCAGCAGTCTCTTCTCAGGAGCTTTAAAACCTAGGCTTTACTGTCTTTTCTCATTAATTTTTGAATAGCAGAGCAGGCATGGAGAATTCTGTTTGTCTACCTTGTCACTACCCAGTAAATTCACAGATAAAATGTCACAAAGTCCAGACCCCCTGAACAATGAAATGTTGCAATCTGACTCTCTTCTTTCATTTAGAAATATAGGGTTCTCTGTGAATAAAAACCTCATATCCCTAGCACTCATCAGCTCCACAAAGATTTTGTTTCAGTGTTTTGCTGAATTTGAGAATGCTGTAAACATAGGACAAAATGCTGCCTCAACTTCATCTGACATCAATACAGTTTTAATGAATCTGACCCTTTAATTCTCAGCTCTCAAACCCACCAGCACTGTGTAATGAACTGACACACTGTTTAGCACATATTTTTTAAATCTCATTTAATTTTATAGTAGATTTTTTTTTTGTCTTAAAACCTTACAATTTTATTGAACAATTAAACTGTGTTCTCAGTCAGGGGGAAGAAATGGTCATAAAACAGCAATAAGCTAAGCAGTAATTTCTAGACAGAAGTTGCATTTCTATTTCCTCCATCATAATAGAAACAAGTATTTGTTTTGTAAAATAAGAGGCAGAGCCTTCTAAAAAACCTGAAAATTGCAATTGATTTTTTAGGTCTTTTTTTTTTTTTCCTTATTTTTTTCTTTTTTTTTTTTTTCCCCTTAAGTGAGATTAAGTTTAGTGTGCTAGGAATAACAAACTGCTTCTGCTGTACTGGCCTTATCAGATCAATCAGTCAAATGAAATGAGAAATAGTTGGTGGAATCTTTTTCTACAGCCATTTTGCTGACTGATGGCTACTTTGAAAGCATCACATATTGAATTTGTTTCCAGAAAGAACCTCTGCTTTAACATGAACATTTTAAAGGCAACTTTGCTGCTAAAAAAAATAGTGAAATCCTGCATCTGTTGTAAGCAGTTCTGATTTTAAAGAATGATGACTGGAAACCTCTTTGTGATGCTGAAATGACTACCAGTGAACTTTAAAGATGATGTTTAAAAGCATAAAATATTATGTATACTACTTAAGTGTGTCTTCAGGTGTAATAGTCACAAAACTAGGCTTTAACAAATGGGAATTTGAAAGGCATTACTATTTTTAAGACAATACCAATGTTTTCTATTTCACTTATCACCTCCATTATTAAGTTGCTTTAGTAGATTCTGAAGTATGCTTCTATCCACCATGAATAAGGAAGTAAAAATGTACACTTAAAATAATTACACAAAACTACCTAATATATTAAAAAAACCACCCCAGAAATATGTATTTAGTTTGAAGGAAATATTAAAACACAGAACTATATACCATTAATCTATGGAGAAACTCTGCTTTCTTTTTCCACTACTAATTAACTGTCATGGAAGAATAATAAAAAAAATAACAGTATATCATCTAGAAAACACCTTGTTAAAATATCTGTATATTGTGGATACCTACTGATTTAGTTACTTTCAGTCAGCATGAATACCTTAAGAATAATTAGGATAGAGACAACTTAGTTTAATCTGCGTATTAAATATTAAATCATTAAATTATAAGTGTTGTAGACCTCATAAGAAGGAAAAATAAGTTGCTCTGCTTTTCATTCACATAACAGCACAGTAGACAGAACGAGGTGACTTTTAAGACTCAGTAACAACTAACAGGTTTATGAACATACTTTAAAATTGGCTAAGACCTGAATGCTAGTAGACATGTGCTTCAGTACTGAGAAGAATCTTGGCACCAATAGCATAATAATAATAGTAAGCTAAACTCTTTAATCTTTATGTAGAATAAGTGCATTATTACTTTAATAATGCAAATTTCTACAGGATTATCATCTTAGTCCTCTGTAAAGTAAAAATCCTACTAAATCCAGTTGCTGTCTCACATAAAGAACAACTCGCCATCTTGCCTTGGTAGTCTGTCTTTCCTAAAAAGTATGTAGCCATCCGTGACAATATTGCAGTCATGCGAGTCATCCCACCATGTCTCATTAACTGCAATGAGATCGTGGCCCCGTGACCATGTACAGATCTCTAGTTCTTCCTCTTTATTCCCCATGCTGCATGTGTTGGTGGGCAGGCATTTCAGAGACTCACTCGAGCAAGGTTTCCATGGAGGGGTGCAAGAGGAAACACCATAGTCATACACACCCTTGATGTAGTTGGACTTCTGGTCCTAATCTTAGAAGGTTGCTAAGGAATATTTGTCATTGTTCTGGTTGGCCTGGATTATTCCCCAGCTGGATGTGATAGCATGAGCATTGCCATCTTGGACCCTGCTCCCTGAATCCTTTACTTTAAAGCCCACCTCACCAAGTTAGAGGGTGGACAGTGAAGCACAGTCCTGCTTTTTGGGTCACCAGGATCCATGGTGTTCCTTTCTCAGTGGTGTCCACTACAGGAATGTGGTTTTGAAACCACCTATCTATCTCCATCTCAGCTCCACTGATGCTGCTTAGCCTTATGATTGTTTCTTGCAACTCAGCCACCTGGTGTAATGGATTGTCAAACTGTGCACACGTTTTGCTTCAAGTACTTACCTTTACATCAGGAGAATGGTCTAGGCAATTGCTGTAAGTACTGCTTGTAGTAAAGTACCCTCCCTGGCCAGGTCCATCTGAGTGGATGTCAGACTTCTTACAGGCTTGCTCTGTAGGAACATTGTTTTTAGCTCTTAGGTAAGTACCCACCAATTTTGGTAGAGATCTAAAGCACTTCCCTGGGCTGTTCACCTGCAAACAGGATGCAGGGCCCTCCCGTGTGAATTGCTGTGCCATATGGCTGATGTGCCATACCCTGCTGGCCATGCTCCCCGGGGTCCCTGGCTGGTCTCCTGTTGAGTCTTCGCTTTTCATTGGGTTTTACTGGCTCTGGGAAGCCCCTGTCTGCCTCCATCTATTGCTCAGCCATTGTTGCCACTGCAGCATTCTTCACCAGCTGACTGTTCCAGTACTGAAGCATTCCAGTAACATCAAAAGTAAGCACTTAAATCTCAAAACCAGTTTGTTTTCAGAATATACTAAAAATACTATACAATAATACTTCTGGAAGGAGTTTTAGAAATATCTTTCCCAAGAAATTTGGGCTGCCTGTTCCAACTTAGGAAAAAAAAATCAAAATAATTATACTTACTTCTGCTGAAACAGACACTCCACATATTGACCAGTCTCAACTGGAGTCAGGCTCCAGTTCATGCTTCACCTCTTTTACAGTGAGCTGTACTGTACTGTGTGGAAAACTGAAGAATTATAACACTGAACTCTAATGGCTCTTAGATCAATAAAGCACTATGACATGCTGCACTCCCAGGTGAAAGGAAAATTGAGCTGGCAATTGACATCTTGGATCTGCCAGTTCCTTACATTCACAGAGGCATTATTATTTAGTCTGGTTGAAAGCAATATTCTAATATAACCAAAGGTCAGGGTTGAGTAATAAATCTGAAGCCAGAGTCAGTTTATCATAATACTGCCATGTAAAAGTCACAATGTGTAAGTAAAGGTCAATTTTAGCAAGTCATATTCAAGTGTTTTTCCTTTGGGCTACGGTAACAAAAATGCCTTCTGTGTTATGTGATAAGTAAATACTGAAAGGTATAGCAATCACTAAATAACACATTACAAATTATCTAATTTTAATCCTGCTGTATATCAGTCTTAGAGACTGCAGCACCATTCCAGCCTGTACTTTCAATTTCTCAGCACATCACTAAGTTAACATTACAGTACATTCTCCTCAACTAATAAACTGAAAGATTATTAACTCATTGTAAAGGTATTTCCATGGACTTCCAAAGTTTAATTACTTTTTATGTTTCACTGAAGGCATTGAGGGTTCATCATATCCTTTTCCGGAAGACCTTCACTTTGTATGCAAGCTGAAGCAGTGCTATATTAATCAGGCTGGCTTGCTGCAACTCTTCCTTGTAGGCTTTTAAACTGATGTAAACTGTACCTTTCTGTCAGCAAAGACTTGTGAGCTGAAAGCACTACGCTGGTCAAATAGCTGGAAATACAAAAGCATTCATATGCCATTCCTCCCTGTGACAGCACATTTCAGATGAAAACTGGTTCCATGAATCAGGAATTGCTGTCCAAACCTACAGTCTCAAGAAAACAACATCAATGTGGGAGCTGTTTTACACTGAAAAAATAGTGTGTTAGTGTTTGAGTACTGCATCTTGCTGAGAACTCAAAACAATGTCCCATAACAAACAGTAGTACAATATAGCCTCACGCTGGGTAATATGATGCACTTGAATCATTGTAGTTGCTGGATCAAGAAGTTACACCATGAATTCAGGCAGTATGCAAGATCTGTGCGTAATTCATGTTTAAAATACTAACGTAACATGGCTGATTTAAAAAAAAAAAAAAAAAAAAAAAAAAAAAAAAGGAAGAAACAAAAGCCTTGTAAGACACAGATGATAGTCAACGTCCGTTAAATTGGCCCTAAGTTTCCAGACAGAAACTATAGCAATGAGTCATGGAAGAAATATACCTTCCCCAGGGAGTAGAAACCATGCAGTACAATTTTCTGGATTCCTTACTAATTATATTTATTATCAGAGGTCCACTGAGATTTTCAGCTTCTGTAGACAATTCTACCACAATTACCATTATAAAAGACTTTATCAAGGTTTCCCAACTATTATTACTATTTATTACTATTATTATTATTATTATTTCCTCTTTTCCTCTTCCTATGCCTTACTGGAGTGTTTACTACAGAGATTCTAGACATCAACAAAAATTCAAAACATGAAGACTATGTTCACTCTAATCTGTTACTTCAGGAGTAGAAAAGGCCATGCAAAATTTATTTCTTTATCATGGCACATTTGCTTACAGTGAAAAAATGTCAAGAACTCTGCCTTTTTATTTTCATTAACCTAACCATAGCAGTATTTTCTCTTATGCCGAGTCTACTCATAAATGATAACTTTTATACTATTTATAATTATTTAACTGGAGCTGCCTACAGCTACCAAGACCCCTCATAAAAACCAGCAATAGTAAATACCATCTGCCATCTTCCCTCTCCTCCTTGACATCAGGTATTGGTACACATGGATAAGCCTGAGCCTTCTTTTCTCCTGGCTGAACAGTCCCAGCTCTCTGACTTTCCTCATATGAAAGGTGCTTCAAACCCTTCATCATCTTTGTGACCATTTACTGGATGAGCTTCAGCATGTTGATGTCTCCCTTGTAGTGTGGAGCCCAGACCTAGACACAGCACTCCAGATGTGTTTTACCAGTGCTGAGTAGAAGGGAGAAGAATCCTCCATGTTGTCAAGATTATCATTTCATCCATAAAAAGTAAGAAAAACATTTTTAAAAGGCAGGGTTTTAAAAATAGCTTTCTGATACCTTTATACCAGTGCATAACATACTATTTCATTATTTTTGGCAGTTAATTCAAGACACATTATTAAAGAACTATTACTTAGAAAGGTGTTAATTTCCCTTGGAATTTCTGGAACTGCTTAGGAATTCAGTCTGCATGTTCATCAACTCCAGATTTCTAGTCACTACAATTTGGTTAGAGTACTTTATCCCCCATGACATCTGTATTTTACTTGCTGCATCTTGGTTTTGCACATGACACTTCCTCCCCCTTCTTCTTCCCCATGTACATGTCTTACTTTGAAATCTATTACACAAACTAAACATTTTTCACAGTGTTAAAATTAATTACCTTTTAATCACTAAAGTAGTTTCAGAGACTAATAACTCCTAAGGGAAAGATTATTAATATAAGTTTTATAAGAAGTTATAACCAACACTTCAACAATACCTCTTGGATGGAATAGGCTAAACTTCTACATATCATAACACACCATATTTGTATTGCTATACAGTTCCTAGTTTCAGACATAATCAGAGCCAATTTAGACACATTCATAGTGTTAGCGGGGATAAACAAAACACTAACGGGGAAATAAACCCCGTCTTTCCATACTAATCAAACAAAATACAAAGATAAAGAAAAATTATGGTTGCCCTTGATGCTCTCTGGCGCATTTGTGTTGTGCATTGTTTATGCTTAAAGAAGAAGCAGCTATTCAGACAGCTCTGAATATCCTGTGCAGTAATCTCAGTATTTATAGCTACCTGCTGGTTACAGTTATGTAGTATTTTGAATATAATGTCTTAGCTATAGCTTAATGCCATACTAACCACTGCAGGCTCCATTACCTTGCAAGTACCCATCATAAATGCTGCCATTAGCCATAGCCTTCCTTTTGTGATACTATTTCTAATTCTTCCAGATCCAAAAATTATGTTCTCCACGATTTGACCTCTACCTTATCTTATGAAAAGGTACCTTTTATTCTAACTAGACCAAGCTACTTTTGGTCTTGCTTTCATTCTACTCTGTTGTAGGGTCTCTAACTAAATTGCTTTTGGTTTGTTTAGTGACAGAACTAGAATGCCAAATTTTACATTTCTTTTAAGAGCAGGGCACTGAATCAGGTTAACTGTAGGAGTATAGGCTTCTTAATTATGTATGCTACTGCTTTGCAGAACCATTAATCTTTTAAAAATAATACACTTGTGCTTCAGAAGGCACTGAATGGGTTGTTGGCTCTGCTGTTATCTAAACAGAAAACATGAGCAGTAATGCAAATGCACAATCACTGTTGTGGAGGAACTTTGGAATGGTTTGGGCTTCAAGACTCTCATTTGTGAGCAAGACTCATCTACTACCGCTGAAGAGCATGAAATTGAGCTGTCATTGCTTATTATATTTTATTGTGCTAGGAATCATTAGGAATCAAGGATGTGAGAGTAATGAGAAATGGGGAGTTTATTTGTATCAAGTTCTTACTGTTATGCTTCTCTTTCCAATTTAGTATTATTCAAATTACTTCAAAATTCTTCAGGAATATTTTACTGAATTCTTCCTCACGTGTCAACACTACAAAGATAGCTCTCATCTATCCCCTTCTCACAAAGACCTCACCTCTAAGGCATCCCTTAAAAACTACAAACTAATTTATCTCTGATTCTTAAAAAGCAGTTAAAGACTATCCACCTTTTCCAAACATCCTCTGCTTCAGAAATGAATGGCAAGCTCATGTCATTTGAGATTAGTCCCTTAAAGGGTTGTTTTGAATGACTGAAGGTCTTCTATATAACCATTAAGGATTCAGCAGTTCTCAATCATTTTAGCTTCAGATAACCTTTATATAGCCACCTATGAGCACCATTACATAGCAAATGGAATTTCTTAAATTCAGTGAGGCGATTCTTGAAGTGTTTATTTTTAGTTTTAAGGTAGCTAAGCCTGGATAGACATCTTTTATTATAAACATTTTTTTATTAAATTAATGAAATGCTACATGGTGTAGACCTGCAGATACAATGCTTTTATTGTGAAAAAGGATAAACCTGAGTATACTGCACACTAATTAATATTGGTGTGAAAAAGTATCTTACATGACTTAACTGAAGTTATTTGGATTTCTTGGGAAATACACAAAAGTAAAATTAGAATTTTCCTTTCCAATCTAGCAAATTCCACAATTCTGTTCAGGCATCGGAATGGCCTGCCCCATCCCTGGAGTTATTTAAGAGTTGTGTAGACGTAGTGCTTAGGAATATAGTTTAGTCGAGGTTTTGTCAGTGTTAGGTTAACAATTGGACTTGATAATCTTAAAGGTCTTTTCCAATCTAGGAAATTCTGTAATTTACTCTAGCATTCAGTGATGGTATTTTTAAGAACAGAAGAAAAGACCAATCTCGCAGTACCTTGGCTAATTCATTATATAATGTCATCAATCTAATTTGAGTTCAACAAGATTAAAAACAATATAAAATGAAGGCATATTGTCCAAAGACAGACCTTTAACTTTTAGGTTCTTCTCATGATTTTTGGGTATTAACTGTTCTCCAAAACTTCTACAAGTAGTTTGAACTTTTACAAGCTATTTGAACAGCAACACTTCTATGTGTCCTCCAAAATCTTTGTTAAAGAGCACATGAAATGACTCCGAGTTGGATTTGTGCTTCACAAAGTAGTTCTTCTGGCTTGGATCATTTGTTTTTGTAATAGCAAAACAAGTGTGACAGTAACATGAACAACTGCTCCAGTTAGACTGCCATAAGACTCAGAGAAGTGAGGGATGATGCATTTGAAGATTTACTACAGTCATATACTTTTATTTCTAAAATATCATGAATGTTAACTGTGATCTACTCATATTTTTTCCTTGGTGATGGGAACATTATAATATGCAAAATGCACAAACTATTAGTTTAATATTACAAACAGGTTACGCAGAGAACCGAGGCAGAATGTGTAAATATTTCATTTCAGAGCACAGAAAAAAAAACCCCACAACAAACTGTGGTAGCTAAATCTGTAAAATATGATATTTTATTTAAATTGCATGAAACTTCTTTCACTAGGGAAGGTATTGGCAGCTATTTTACCATGTGATGTCCTGGGTGCCAAAAGCTATATGGTGTTATTATAGCTCCATATGGATTATTGCTAATAGGTGAAAAAAAGTTCTGTCTCATGGCAGCAAAATATCTACAGGGAAAGCAGATATATGTTCTGAATTTCCAGTTAACCTTATCTATGCTAACACTAAAGAAAATCTTGAAAATAACAGTCCTGGAGATTGATAAATTTTGAATGAAAAGTTGCACGTGCTCTTTTTAACTAGGTTTCAGAACTGCACTCTTATAGTTTATCACAGAAAATTATTTTCCATGCTATTAAAACCCAAGACTTCAATACCCTCCAGCAGAAGGAGGAGAAATCAGTGTAATGTTCATTTGATTTAATCGTATTGTCATGGTTTAACCACAGCCAGCAACTAAGCACCACTCAGTGACTCATTAACTCCCCCTGCCAGTGGGATGGGGGAGAGAATCAGAAGGGTAAAAGTAAGAAAACTTACAGGTTGAGATGAGAACAGTTTAACAATTGAAATAAAATACTGTAATAATAATAATAACACAATAATAATAAATTTCAATGAAAAGGAAAAGAACAACTAGAGAGATAAATAAAACCTAAGAAATACAAGTGATGCAAATGAAAAACAACTGCTCACTACCAAATGACTGATGTCCAGCCTGTTCCCAAGCAGCAACCCTCTGGCTAGCTTTTCCCCTCAGTTTTCATGTTGAGTGTGACATCATAAGTTGTTGAAAATGCCTCTGAGCAGTATGGGTCAGCTGTCCTGGCTGTGTTCCCTCCCAGCTTCTTGCACACCCTCAGCCTTCTCACACACCTTCAGCCTTCTCGCTCACAGGGCAGCATGAATAGCTGAAAAGTCCTTAACTTAGTATAAACATTGCTCAGCAACAACTAAAACATCCCCACGTTATCAACATTATTCTCATCCTAAATCCAAACCAGACTACTATACCAGCTACTAGGAAGAAAATTCACTCTATCCCAGCTGAAACCAGGACACATATGTAGTTTTGTCACCAGAGCCCCAGGACCCTGCCAATTGTAATGTTTTCTAAGGTGATGGAACATTTTCTCTTCCACAGAGCACCTGGATAAGTCGTAGGTCTTTGTGGAGAGTTTGGAAGCTATTGCCTTCACAATACTGATCCTGTTACTGAGGTTCAAACAATAATGGACCCTGTGTTTATATTCAGAAGTCTAAGTGGAACTTTATGGGACTAAATTTAGTGCTCTGGGTCTCTAGTTCAAATGCCACTGAAAGGTAAAACATCAGTTTTGTAATGATAATTTAGAACTTGTTTTGGGTGCAATTGCCTGATTTTATTTGTAGAAAAATCTTAAAATTAACTATAAAACCCAACATGGTTGCCTATCTTTCCCTTCACACTTAAAAGAATTTAGTGAATGCTTAATCATACAGTCTCACTGATAAGTAGGTTTTCCATGAAAGCCTGTGAATGGGCATGATAAGAGAGTAAAACAAGACCCCCCTAAATTCCTTGACTGTATCTGGAAAGTGCAAAACATAAAGAAAAAAAAATTATTCAAACCAACACTGAAAATACAAGGTAATACTTAATGCACCTATCTGACAAGTACTGCATGACTGTTCTGGCAGGCTTACAGAATACTTACATACAAATGAAAAGTGGAGTGAGGCGGGAAAGAAAGCTCATTAATTAGCATTTATAGTATCTCAGATGCAAAGGACAGTGCTGACTTTCAAACAGCATTACCACAGTATCTCTAGTGCAAAACCAGATGCTGGAAGACAAAAGAGGAATGTAGATGAGTCCTTCCATACAAACTTTGTTAAGGAAATAGAGATAACAGCACATAAAAAAATCAAGTCAATCTACTTTTTCTCATGAATGTTCACTTCACCTATTGAGCCCTCAGTTTCCATTTCTCCAGGCCCCTCTAACATTAACAGGAATTATGTATGTTAAGGAGCAGGTTACAGGATAGCATTTTGCTTTCTCCAGTCACCTATAGTGGTAGCTGAATGAAATCTAGTTTTACACAGTGCAGCCACGTTGCTCTAGCCTAAGCACAGTCTAACTTACAGATCTTACCAGCCTTTGCAAATATAGTATGAGAACCCTTCCTGGGTCCCAGATTTTCTGTGTGACATTGATTGTTTGATGATCCTGCAGGGACAGAAAAAATACACAGTGGCAATCTTGGGCTGGGTGTACTTCTGCCTTGCTTCTGCAAGTAAGAGTGCTTTTTGTCTCCTTCACCCCAATTTTCCCCTACAGCATTCTAAGCACAATCTCGTGTTCCAGCAGCTTGTGCACAAAACATAACTGGGAGTAAAACACAGTTTGGTACAGACCTAATGTTAGTATCACATTTTGATCTCATAGAAGTGATTTTATATCTCTCATAATTTCTTATGTACTAGGATGAAGTGAAGCCAGAGTTCAATCCAAATTATTTTTTGTAGTTGTAAGAATCCCCTGGTTGTTCCTAATAACACTAACAAAATATTTCCAGAGTTGCATAATTGTCACTGAATATGATCCTGGCCCTTTCAAGGCATAAATAAATTTCACTGATACACATTATTTAAACTCTTGTTGAATGTAGTATACTCTCTAATGCAAACATTAAACCAAAGACTTACTACCTTACTTAACACCTTTCTTAATAACTTATCAGAAAAGCTATTAGAATAACTACTGTTGAACTTTTGCTCTCAACATGTGCAAGATAAATTTTCACATTATTAAAACAAAAACCTATCAGTGTAATCGCTTCAGAGCTTCTATGTTGTGACCATAAATTTGTGATGGCAGTACTGCTCCTCAGTTTATCTATGATATTATATAGAAATAGAACATCATATAGACACTATGTGCACTATGAATTTCTAGATATATATAACTAAAATGCGTTATGCCCACATATTTTCAGTAGATACACTCTTATAGAGATAAATATTAGGAATAAAAGTGGTCTCATGCTTCCTTGAAAGCTACTACTCTTTCTCTTAAAGACCTATTACATAGTGTCAGACTAGATAGTAATGAGAAATGAGATAATGATGGTAAGAGGAAAATGAAAAATAGTGAAAGAGTACTGAAAGCAATTTTGGTGTTTTATCGGTGCAATTGCTGAAAGTGTGAATATTTTTTAAAAAGCTGTACAGTATGGAGAAAGAAAAAATCCACAAAATGCCAAATGTGTGAACAGAAAAGAACTGAATATAATTTGGAAATACTTCATAACATATACGCCTTGTGGGCTTTCTTTCTAGAAAATGAACACTTGTAGATTTTGCAATTATGGCATTAAAATGCATTCAGAGATGACCTCCAGCATTCTTAGCATTGTTATATAACGCTTAGGTTAATACATTCATAATTAGCAAAGTGTAAAATTGCTCAGATGAAGAGTGTCTGATTAGTGATTGTAGTCTTTTACACAAAATCAAAAAAAATGTTTCATATGAAAAAGAGATAAATGAACTAGCTTAGTGGCTTCATTATGGAGGCTATAGCTTCGACTACGCTGAAGCAGAAAAGTATCACCTAAAAAGATGTTCAGTTTTGGAAAAATTCAATGTTGAGATACTGTACTGTTAAAGACTTCTTACATCGGGACAAAGTTATTCTACAGTCTATGTGATGTCACAGAGAAAATTTACCAACAATAAAATACAGCTGCAGACCTTTTATCACTAACACTAGGAAGGAAGACATTTGAATCAGGACTTGGACAGAGTTTTCCAACAGTCCAAGTTCAAGATGGCAAGCATTAAAATCTACTCAAATTCCAAATAACACAGTTTAAATACACAGTCTTACAAATAAGAATTTGATCTTAAAGTTTCTTACATGTGTCCTAGTGCTGGGAAAAAAAAATAAATCAAATCACTGCTCAGCACTTACGTTCAGTCTAAGCCACAAAACAACATTCTTCCAGTAAATCCCACAAAGACCTCCATTTGATGGTCTTAAATTTTGTCGTTTATGTTTTAAAGGATGGGACTAACAACAAAAAGAATCAGTAGCAATCACTTGCTTTGGGAACAATCATGATGCAATTGCTAAACCCTCTTGCACAGAACCTATGTGCTAAGCATCACTTAGAAAATGTGGGAAAGCTTTCACTTCACTACACATTTCTCACCTCCCAGGACAACATGTGGCTCTCAGACAGGACACACCAGTGAGGAAAAGATGTTTCTAACAATAGATATGAGAAATACATTCAGAGCTGATAAAATTAAAATGCCTAATTTGTATAATCTAATTTTCTTTTTAACAAACATTAGAATTCTGATAGAGACCAAGATTTACAGGTAAGGTTTTTTTAAAATACCTTGCTGAAGAATAGCATCTCTGACAACTTCAATTCTATTGTTTCAGGTGGTTTGTTTGCTTGTTTTTAAAGAAACAGCTTGCTCTAGAGAACCCAACTTTTAACTACTTTGATTCCTTTGATAAGTCTCTCTTTAGAATGCAGTATTGGGGATCGGCTGTTTTCTATCCTTGGAGAACCAGAGTAAGAGTTAGGAACCAGCTTCTCATAATACAGCAAAAGTAAGATGAAATTTTACAAAGGGGAAAAAAAAAGGAAATTGCAAAGGAAGAAATAAACAGAAGCTGGTAAAAAATAAAATATTCTTACAAAATAACCTTAGTCATAGAATAATCCTATAAATTCCTCTTGGGGT